>JAAGNO010021249.1:32983-55806 GCA_033439905.1 Ceryle rudis | reverse complement strand
CAAAAACAGACGACAAGTTACGAGGGGAGGCCAAAAAGACAAAAAAAAAAAAAAAAAAAAACAAAAAAAAAAAAAAAAAAAAAAAAAAAAAAAAACAAACACAACAAAAAAAAAAAAAAAAAAAAAAAAAAAAAAAAAAAAAAAAAAAAAGCTGTTTCATTTTATATTGGAAAAATACAATGTGACATCTGGAGAATAAATTGTTCAGTCAGCCAGAAATACGCCTTGTAAAAATTGCTTAGGTTTCTGTAACAAGATTATTTACTGCGACTGTTCACCTATAATACAGCACACTTCTGAAATGGACCTTTTATGAAACACATCAAGCACTGTGGAAATATATTCAGTGCATTAATCTACAACACTACACACTTTACAACACTTTTAGAACAGATTTTGAAACTCAGATCATCTAATGAGACAGAAAGTTTTTTCTCTGTATTCATTCCAGTCACGTTTTATGCTAAGCCCTCAGGGTATTTAACATAATGCAATAGGGATTTTTTTTTTTTTTTTAGAAAATACAAACAAACAAAGTGTATTACTTTTTAGATGACTAGTGAGCTTAAACTATTCTCTGTATGTATTTCCATTGCCTATACCTAAGGCAAATACCATGTGTATCTTCTGTTCTAGAGCTTTATAAATATATAAGCACCTCAAAATGCATCTGTTTCTAATCATAGCTTTGTGTAATTAATAACAGCAAACTGACTGTGATCATAGTAAAACCAAAGGGCCTGATTCCAAGGGGGAATTGCATTGATATGGCTCTAGGTGTCTGCAGTGAAGTAACATCAGAAAATGGAAACAATAAAAATGATGCATTTATGCCTTATTTTAGGCACTAGGTCTGCAAGGAGCTGCATGTTTGCTGTAACAAGGTGGCTTCTGCTCTGAATGAAGTCGTAAGTAGAGGCAGGATGAAAGCGGGTTCAGGAAACACCCGGATGTAACAATGGAAAACTGATTTCTATTAGTGATATGTGTGAGTAACTTATGTCTAAATCCTGAGCAGGATGCCAATGATGAAACAGGTTTTTTTTTGCCTGTGAGATAGGTTACAAAGAAGCTGCAAGAATGTAGGAGGAGTTTCTTGATATGCGATTCAGAAACCACTGCATTCAAATATTGAAATACATGTTGCATTAGCTTTTTAATGCAACAGAATAAATGATGGTCACAAAAAAGGGTTTTCTTCTGTTTCTAATCACAGAAGGCAATCTTTACTTGCTATCTTGCCTGAAAGTGTAGGGTATTCTCTTGACTGGTAATAACATTATATATGAATCACCTGTTGGGAATGCTTGATTCAGATGCTGGGTCTGCCCTGCCATACTTTGGCAAATCAGATTGTCCCAAAACAACACTTTTTCTCGAGAAGACCATTATAAAAATGAGATTCAAGATTATAAAATTCCTGAACTGTCAGTTGTCATTAAGGATGTAGGTCATAAGAGAAAGCAGCTGGGGCATAAGAATGCAGGGTAAAAGCAAAAAATATACAAGAATGCACTTATTTTTCAGTTTAGCTTCCCCTCTGTTCCAGGAGGAAGCTCTCAGCACAGGTAAGCTCTAGGCCTCCCTTCAGGCTGTGTGGTTCAAGGCTGTCCACATTTCCTGCCAGTTTTAGTCATTCATTATGAATACCAGTCCAAAATGCTCTTCAGTTTTACAGCATAGGATATTAACTTGGAGATTGCGACTGCAGATCACAATTACTTCCAATACTTTATACCAAGTTATTACATCTTCTTTGTTGCAAGATGACGGTACCATATGGAGAAGGCTAAAATTCACCAACTGGAGGAAATGAACTCAGTTCTTGAATTTTTAGTTTCTGCTACTGTGACTCGTCTGAGGTAACTTGCATTTCATCTTGGTACTCTAATTTATCTTGGTGGTGGATTGTACAGTTTTTTTGCATAAATAAACTGCTGTATTAGTGGTTTTGGTTTTATTTATATTAACACAAACCTCTATTAGCAAATAGAAGTAACTTATGGCAGCGTGTAGTAATTGAGAGATGATATCAGACAGAAATTGTCACCTGTCTTCTGGCTTTCAAAGATATTTCTTAATGTTTCTTCTGTGTCTTGCCACTTAAAATTAAATCATTCTAAGACTGTGAAGTATTTTTCTTTAGAAGCCTTCTGATATTGTCATTTTTGTCAGTCTTCAGATGTTCAGTTTTTGCAGTGATCCTGATTTCCTGCAGATTTTGTTCTTTCTTCACAGAATGATTCATGTCATTTTCTAGAAGTACTTTCTTCTGTATGTTTACTACTTCTGTCACCAGAATACCCATGCCATTGGAAGTCATACTGTTTCTTGTATTAAGTACAAAAAAAAAGATCTTTTTTTTTTGGTACTTAAAAATGTCATAATTTATCTCAACTGCTCTTACAACATTCTTTTTATTTTCCACCTTTGTTTTACTTGGTTGCTTTTGCTCTCCACTCCATTTTGCACTATTGGTGCTTTATTGGTCTTTGAAGGTTTTTTTTATATATATAATTTTGATTAGGGCTTTGTTTCATGTCCTTGATTTAAGTGTAAGGGATGATATAGTACATGTATAATATATATATGGACAGAGTAAATATTAAAGAATAAGTAAAATGTACAGAATAAAGCAATTGCTTTACACAACCTACTCTGTTTGGTTGGTTTTTTTCAAAGTAGCAAATGGAGAAGTGAATCAAATCCCTGTCAGGGAGAAAAGTGCCACCTTGTCATGTAGAAATTCTGTTATACCCTTTAGCTTTTGAGCTGAAGTTTCCCCAAGGACTACTGCATTTCTCAACTTTTGTGCCCCAATGGTTAATGCTGATGCTTGGGACAGCCCTGAGATTGTGTCAATAAACTAAGAAACACATTGCCTCTAGTAGCTAAAAATAATGTAAAAAGTTATTCTCTTACTATTTAAACTTACCCTGATTTAGGGTTTGATCTTTCCACCAATAACTGGAATTCCACCTCTCAAGAAGTGCACTCTGTCTTGTTCAGCATATTACAGATGTGGAGGATCAGGAAGGGAAAAAGACCACAACTTTCAAGAAGATACCAGCTATTCCTACCTGGTGGGAGAGGGAGCTAGACAGGCCCCTGGCCTATCACTGATACAGAACATTTTCTGCTGCTTTTTAAACTAAATTAAATCAAGTATTTAAGCATATGATCAACAAGCTAAATATGAAGTACAGTAATGCTAGGTGGAGAGAATACAGGAAGCCAAGAAGGTCTCCGGATAGTACTGATTTTTCACTGTACAATTGAATTTAAATGAACTTGCTGAATATGTACCTATATCACAGTGAGGTACAGGAACCCAAAGTTAAGCTGGACTCCTTGCACTACTAAAACTGGCAAAGTTTTTTTATGAATCACTGAGAAAACTGTTGCCCTGTATAAGTTCTACAGGGGGAGTGCAGCAAGGTGAATTTGCTTGTGGATTCTTGGTCACAGTGTTACTCTTTACAACTTCCAGACATTTTTCCTGTTCAGTTGTGATCCTGCACTGAACTGATAACATTCTTTCTGTGCTCAATAATCCTTGATCAGCTACTTGGTCTTACAAGTTCGTTAATTTTTTTTTAAACCGAATCCCAGCATTAAAATAAAAATCCCCAGTAAAATGATGTGAAATAAACAAGCTTCTGCTCTGTAAAACTTCATATAAAACACATACAGTAAGCTAGCACTATAATAATAACTAAATTACAATGTACACTGTAAGTCAGTACCTACATAGTAAAATGAGAAGACTACAGAAATGGAAAAATTAGTATAATACTTGAAATAGGAATATATATATTGTTATCAAAATTACTATCCATAATAGCTGTTCCTCAAGCCTGCACAACTGCTGTCTGTAGTTCAACAACCTGACCCTAGTTCTGGAGGAATTTGGTCTTTGGCTTCAACAGCAGTGTGAAATGTTTAAATGTTTCATAGATAGCGTGTTGTGTTGTATGTCCTGCCCCACATTCTTTAGTAGTGCCTTAAGTAATTATGGTTGCTGATGTCAAGGAAAGATGTGCTAATCTCGTGTTCCCATGCTGTAACACCACTATTTAATACAGCCCTTTGGCTCTTTTCTCTTTTTAAAGCATGTTATTGTTGGCTATTCCCAGTACATACAGTATTTGAAAGGGAAGAGGATATTATTATTTCACTACTGTGAATTATTTCACTACCGTGAAATAATTACTTTGTGTGTTTTCTTTGTTACAGACTTCAGCTGACACCTTTCCTTTGCTGCATGGGTAGGCACAGGAGAGTCATGTAACCCTTGTAATATTGTATCAGCCTTCACTCTGCCCCATCCTCCCTTCCCACCTCATTATATGAATTGGTGAGTGGGGTTTCACGGTTTTGGGAAGGCAAGGGAGGGGTTTGGATCAGCAGAAAGAAGTCTCCTTACTTGACCCGAAAGATTGTTGTGGTCTGGCTTCATGTACTGTGTGCCAGGTTCACAAAACATCTCGTGTAGACTCTGTACCAGCTCAGATGTATTGGGGTAAATAATAATAGGAAAGGCACTAGACTTGGAGGAATAGAAAATGAAGGCTGAGGCTTGGAGTAACTAATCTATTTGGGCTCAACCAGTTCTGGATGACATCGGGTGGAAATCTCTATTAGCAGGAAATGCACCTGTCCAGCAATTGGAGAAGTACCCAGCTAGTTATTTTATTATAGAATGTAACTGGAAATAACATACTTACACTGGTGAAAGAAGAAAAAATGGGTAAATTGTTTTGTTTTGTTTTAAAAAAGCTTTCTTCAAATAGTAGTACATCAGTTCCCTTATGCAGCAGTTCATCTAGGTTGCTGTGAAAAGACAAGTCTTTCCACCAGATTCAAAAACTGGAAGGACTCAGAGAAAACCTATTGGCTTAAAAACTGTCAAATATTTTTTTTCTTGGCTTATATTTTTACCTTCTTAAAATTTGTCAGTAAGCTCTCTGAAAAGGGTTTCCGTGTATAAAAGAATCTTTAATATGTTTTTCGAAATTATGTTTTTAACTAGCTATTCAAAACATGCAAATATAGTTTGGCCTGGAAAAACATTTTGCTTAAATAGAGGAAAATGTCAGCTTTCTAATTATGCTTTCTGCCTATGTTTACATATAAAAAATGGTCTATAAATAATAACTTTTACCTAAGAGTAAAACAAGTTAAATTGTTTCCCTACTTACAGCGAGGTATGCTGGCAGGAATAAAAGTTGAAATTGGAACTCCAAGTTTGCAAATAACTAAGCTTTTCAATATTTTCCTAAATATTTATAAAAATCTTCATCTAATTTCAGAATTTCATCACGTTTGTCCTCTTTTAATACAGCCTTTGCACATATATTTCTTACATACATTTAACAGATCGATCTAACATCACACAAGTCTTTCTTCTGCCCCGCTTCCCCTCTCTTTGAGACGGTTGTAATGCAATCAGTTGTTCTGCTCCAGACATTTTGGTACATATCGCCTACAGAATAATCTGCAGCATGATAATTTTATATGTTAGAGTTTAAATAATGTTCCCTCGAAACAACAACAACAAAAACCTTCTAATCCTTTATTGATTGACTAGTACTGAAATACTGTAGATCTATGGCACAATGGAATTGGTATTTTATATCTGATGCTACTTTGCAAAATATTAGCATTCAGATTAAAAACAAGTGCACTCTGCCAAGAAAAGCTAGATTTAGGGCCAAAGCAGTTGGATTTTGAAATACACTTATGCTTATTTTTTAAAGCATTTCAATTTGGGGAAAATAAAATTGAGGGTAACCTTTTTGCCTGGTACTGTGTACGTCAGGGGTTTACCCAAGGGAATGAAAAACAAGCTATGAAGTTAATTCAGCTTCAGTACTAAACAAAAATCTCTTGGCTCACATAAGCAATGCTAAAGGTTGAGAACAGCTGCAGATCTCTTAAAATCATGCTTTTGCTGCAAAATCAGCTTTTGCATTTCTATATGCACCACCTATTTATAAATATTTCTATGGCTGTGTAGTTTCCTCTTCTTAAATAGGTTATTTTAGTAACCATTTGATCCACATAGAATTTATTCAGTTTTTTTCAAGGTCAGGATTAAATATAAGGAGAAAAATATCTGGACAGTGAGGCTTGGGGTTTTCTTTATACATTATTTCAAAAGGTGGTCTTTCATAGGAAAATCTAAGTGGTTTGAAATACTGTCTGTACATATCTTAAAATAGTGAAAATGCTTCTTACTAAATAATTTGGATTTTGCTCTGAAAAGGAAGCTAGCTGTGCAAATTTCTCAGGGTTTTTTTTTTTTTTTTGATGAAAAAGCTAAGAGCTGACAAAAATCTGAACAGTTCCTTCAGCATGCACTTTTACAAACACTGCTGAGCAAAAATCTACTTTTGTTTCATAGAATTAAACCAGTATTTTTAAAAACAGAAAAGTAAGTATTAGAGAATTAGTTGCAATCTGCTTGGTCTGTTTTTTCTTTTATTAGAAATGAGCAAAAGAGGTGTTGGTTGTGTAGAAAAGAATTTGTATAGAGATATAATTGTTCTTGACGAGTGGAAATTTGAAACACCTATTGAAAGGTGCTGCCATTAATATTTGAAAATGCTATCGTGTATGGGTGTTCCAGAAACTACTTTTTTGACTAAGGAATATAATTTAAAACTACACATGGTATTTATTTATATGTGCCGTGCGAACTGAATTGTCAGTAGAAGTTTTTGTAGTAGTTAAGAAATTACTATTTCTCAGAAATGTTGTCTTAGGTGTATTTCATGCATGAGCTCAGATTGGTTTTGCTTTTGAGTACAAATCTCCTCTTTCGGGCCTATACCTCAAGCGTATTTTGAGGAAATCAAATTTGAATATAAAATTCATTACACCACCTTGATGTCACATTGCAGGAGGCAGTTTGTCTTCTGAAATTGTCCAAATGTTATTTATGCTGAATATTGTTAGCTTCACACAAGCTGTAGTTACTGTGAAAATGAAACAGAGCAGTATGTTCTGATCTGCTGACCCTTTATAGATTTTTTTTTTTTAATAGTCTTTTATTCTTATTTTTTTGCCATCCCAAGTGCATTTAGTGTTTTTGTTGTTGTTAATTTAGTTAGTTCAAACAGAGGCTGCCAGTTCGGGGGCTCAAGTTTGCAGATTAGGTTGCTGATTGATGTCAGTAGTTACCCTGCCGGATTGCTGAGTATGTAGTAGCAGCACAGTGTGAGTGTTCCTGAGTCTTCATCCCTGAGGGACAAATACTACTAATACAGTGGTATTAATGGCTATGACTTCACTGATGTGGTTAGAGAAATGGTAAATGGCTTGATCTTTGTAAAGACTTCATAGGCAATCAGTTACTCGGAGACTTAGCAGGATGGGAGTAACAACATATGGATTCTTCATGCCTCTAGTATGCTTTTACTCCTTCTTGCACCGAGTGTATCTTTTGTCACAGTGGTTTAGTGCATAGAATGTGAATAACGCCAAGGTCTTTTGTTACCAATTTCTATTGGCATGCTACTTATATTTATAAATTAGGAAATCAGAAATTCTTTTCAGTGCCAACTGCAGTGGAGGCTTAAGTATTCAATTTTAAGACAGCGTTCATGTGAAGAACTATCATCTAATGCCAGATATCTCAGTATTACATGCTATAGCCTGTGTGATGGTAGAGCTTGATGTCACCTGCTTGGCTTCTCTTATGTGTAGAGATATCCCAGCATCTGCCTTTTCACAGCTGCATGATTTGTTTCTCGTCATGTCACGATATGTTTTCACTGCTCGTGTGTATAATTATCTTGCCAAGTATTTGCAGTTCTGTAGTGTAAAATATCAAGTAGAAATACTTGTATTATCTTGTATTATCAATAAGCCAGAAAAAAAAATTGTTAGTTTCATTAAATTATAGCTTTATTTTTGAGAGGTTGTTTTGGTGATAATTTACAAACACCATCATGATTGCTGAGGTCCCTGCTGCTTACACGGGCACCCACGTGTGTAGACCCACACTTTTTTACCTGTTAGCTAATGGAGGTCAGAATTTTGACACAGTTTCTGAAAATCACATTTAGAAACAAGCTACAGAGCACTGCTCCAATAAGAACCATGCTAGTAACACTGAATGAATTAAAAATTTATGTAAATTTCAATTTATTTTACGAGGGTGTTTAATTAGCTGATCTTGCATTATTAGTTATCAAAACAGAAAGTATAACATAAGTACTCACGACTACAGAATTATTATCATGTTTTACATTGGCAGCTAGTAATTTTCAAGGTAAAAGGTCAATCTAGGGTTAAAAGGTATTTTTGAAGGGAATTTTCAGGACTGAAATCTAAACATTTTTTTCTGAAAATTTTCATTGTCCATGTTTTGCTCTAAATCATAAGTGTTTTTCTCCTCAGACACTCTACTTTGCCGTCCTAGCATCTTCAGTTGTCCAGGTTTAATTTTCTGGGCAATTCTCAAACTTGTTGTGTTACATTCAGAATCCATGGTGTCTTTGAGAGCTGGGTTAGTGATTTCATTTCAATATTATTGTATGTATTTTAACTAAATGGTCTTCCAAGTGACAGAGCTTGAGTCTAGAACTTCAAATGTGGCCAAAAATACCACCTGCTCTCTTATATATCATAACACTGCAAGCCATCTTTTCGTTGTGATTAATGTTACCTTGGTCATGCCAGTCTGTGAACATACAACTGTGTCATGACTTTCAACAACAGCTCAAGCTTCCATTTTGCTTGTTATATCAGTTCTACCAGTTATCCAGTGTTGGGTTTTGACATCCCTCCCTGTTAACACCAGGAAGAAGAGGGAGTACCTGGACCCAAAAAATAGAGTCCTAGAAGCTCTATGAACACAGAAGGTATAGTTCACCAATATCATGGTAAGGCTGCAGGGGAGGCAAGTTCACTCCAGCACAAAGGGCACAGTTATATTGGCTGGTTCCCTGAATCACTTGGGAGATTTCATTTGCTGACAATTACTTCCATACTGTATCGAAAAATACTATTCTTTTTAAGCTGAGTGATCCTATATCTACAGTGTTTTGAGGCCAGAGCAGCAGGGAAGAACAGTAGCAGTAAAAATAAAATAAGAGCTTTCATTTGGAAAGTCATAATTTTACTTCATAAATCTATTTGTACAATAGATACACCAAGACAGATAATTTGAAAATGCTGCAGGAAAGGATAGATATTAGAAATATCCTAATAGTACCGTGAATGATCCTCAAGCAAAAAAGTATAGAAAGGACATTTTCCAGACTATGCCCGTTCTCCTAAAATCCACAAAGAACATCACTGTTAGAATGGAAAATGAGTATTTACTTAGGAAAATTACTTGCTTTTTGAATAAGTCATGTTGCACAGAGTAGAATGGAATAACACACATCATAAATTAATGCTGTTAAAATGAATACTTGATATGAATCCTGGGAAATGTTCTTTGCCATCAGTGTTTGAAAAAAAAAAAAAAGGAGCTGTGCAGAAGCCAAACCAATTTGCATTGCTTGAAAACACATAGGTTTCCCACTACTGATGAATTAGCAAACACTTTGGATGGGCTCCATCTTGTAGTGTTGTTAGTATTTACCTAAAAAGCAATAGTACAAGCAGGTACAGTATGTGAATTGGAAGTAAATCAATACTGAATTTCAATAAAGATCTTTAAATTAGAAGAGCAAAAAGAAATGAAAATCTGTGGACCTGAACACCTGATGTGTATCTTACCACAGAGCATAGGCCATCAAAGGTTGTCTACTACAGTTTCTGTACACTTATGAGGAGACATTTCTTTTATTTTGTAAAAGTTATGTATTCCTGTTAGGCCAACTGTCAATTACAGAATTTCCTCTCCAGTTTTGAATCTGTTCTTGCAATTGCCAACCTTTTTCCTTTTTCTTCTTCTGATTCCATTCTGTTTAGTTCTCATGCTATGCTCCTGCCATTGTCCCATAAATGGATGAATTCTTCTCAGTACCTGAAATGTTGTGATTTAAGCATTTTTATATTCTGTGGTAAATTGATGAAGCAGCTACTTTCTACCATTTCTATGTGATTTAGGTTTTTATTTTTCCACTTAGGAAAAAAAAAAAATGTTCTTTAGGTTAACCAGTGTAAATTGTGCATATTATTCATCTAGAATGGCCAAACATCTTTCTTGAGCACCAGTGCCATTGAAAGAGAGTCATTCAGTGACTTTCTTGTGTCCTGTGACTTCAACATTTAGGAAAGCAATGTAACAGACCTTTGCTCTTTATGTGTAGGATCACATTTTTCCAGGTTTTTAGCAGAGAATTTACTGTACTTTCTAGTATGACAACTGCTATATTGTAATGTTTCATGATAAGAATTTAAAAAATGATCTGGTGACAATAAAAATAGTTGGTAAAGATGGAGGAAATAAAAAAGTCTCTGCAAGTTTCTTCCTTATGGAATCATTTCTCAGCTGTGGCTGTATGTATATGTGGCTGTAAACCTCAAACAGGAGTAACTGGGAAGCCCCTTAGTTTACTCCCTGAGTTATCCCCTTCCCTTAAGCTCCCTGACCCCAAGCTTCTCTTTATCCACCTGAGAGAGTAAACTCAGCTTTATAGCCAGGAAGAGGGATGTTTGAAACATAAGTACCTGGGAATTACTGTGCTGAAGGAGAGCTCAGTGTGGCTTAGTCCTACATTCTGACTAATAGGGGTCATCTGTGAAACACTCATTAAGTTTGTCTTAATATCTGAAACATGGAGATTTAAATCACTTTAAGTAATTCTTTGTCAACATTAAGTAAAACTCTTAGTTTCAAGCACTGTGTATCTCAAGAATTTATCTATGTGAAATCTAATCCCTCTGTGAATCTTGTTAAATTTATGGCCTTAGCAAAATGCCATGGCAAGGAGTTCCAAAATCTAATTATGTGTTGTGTGAGAAAAATTATTTTCCTTTTATCAGTTCCTAATTTGCCCCACTTCAATTTAATAACTACCTCATTTTATTGTATTATGGAAGAGAAGAAGAAAAGCTCCCAGCTGACCTTCTTTATAGCTTTCATTACTTCTTAATATACTTTTTGTCATGCCTGTTCCTATTTGTCTTCTTTTGAAGAAAATAAACAAAATACGAGTTTAAAAAGCAATTTATTCTTGTCTAAGTTTTCTTTACTTCCATCATATTTGTCTGCTTCTGTGAACCTCATTTCTATGATGTCCCTTATGAAATGCAGAAAATCTATAGGTTTTTTAATCCACATTGTTTTATTCTTTTCCTTATATAATAAAACTTTTTTTTTATGAGCTCCTGTTCTTGCTACAGGCCATCTTTCAGGTCTTCACAATATTGGTTAGGTGCCTTTCCTGTAATATATCAGCTCAGAACTTGCTAAGATGAATTACTAATTTCCATTATCTCCACAAAGTACATTAGTTTTCATTTATTAATATTGAACTTCTTATGCAGTGGCTTTGACCTTGATTATGAAGCCATTTGAAAGATACTTGTAGTTATCTCAGGATTTGTGAAACCTGAATAACTTTATTCTCTGTGAACTTTACTGCCTTGTTTATTTTTAGTTCATTAAGCACACCAAACACCAGCTTTTGTCATCCTTGGACATCATTAGTGTTTTGTCAAAATAAGAAATCCAAACAGCTTTGAAGCTTGATAGAATTATGAAAACATTCTCCATTCTCTCAGAACTGTTTAGCTGAAGCACCAAATGAAATCTTTTGTGGTATTTGGAAATATGCAGCTTTGGACTAAATGACAAGATCCCAAGATGAGCTTTCCAATCTGGTTTGGCTAACTTAGAGTGGACTCAAGGTTTGTAAGCAGTCATCCTCTACCATGATTATATCTCTTTCTATGATTTCAATAAAATGACCTTGGAGTGGACTTTACCTCTGAACTATGTGTAATGTAAATAAGCTTCTCCCCTGCCAAATGTCTGGAAGATTTTATTCAAAAATGCTAGGAAACAGAACTGAAAATTTTGTGTTGAGCTTTGCACGTATCCTGATGCAGGGTCCTTTCCGAATTCAAGATGCTTTGCAATTGTTTCTATATTCTGCCTTGGAAATGCCAGGGAAAGGATGCTAGGGTGTCTTCATCATCACAATGGTAGAAATTTGCTGTAGCTCAGCAAGTAGGCACTGAATTGCTTACAAGGATTCTGAGAGAGCCCTTTCCTTGCTCATATTTCCTGTGACACATAGATTACTTTCTTGACTTCTTATATTTCCTAACTAAATGCTGTGCTACTTGTCTGATGTGCATCTTAGTCAAGATTCAGCATAATTCTTACAAATTGATTTTACAATCTTTGTCATCTGTTTATTGGACTTAAGGGGTCTAAATCTATCTGTCACTGAGCTGCACCGTTCCTTATCACTTAGCACTGCTCTCTAGTGTGACTGGTGCATTTTTTGGCACTAAATCTGGCCCTGCTGCTCCCTCGACAGCCTCATTAACTTTATCCTGAGGTGTGGATTTTTGTCAGTAGCCTTTTCTGAACCTAATCTCATCAGTAGATCAATTGCAATTGTGCTCTGAAATAGTCCTTGCTGCGATTATTAAAGCTGGAGTATTTATCCATCTGGGTTTAGGGACTTGGGTGCAAGTAGTACTTGTTCCTCTTGCTTTACAACCTTCTGACATCGGTGGTTATTTTTAGATGTGTAACTTAGGTAGTGAGCATCTGATGTATAAGAAATGCTTACAGAGCAGGAGTATGTCGTTACAGAGTGTATACCTACAGTATATGAGTGTTCCCATGAATTCCTCATTTTATTCTTCACTGACACTGTATCTGCTTAGTTTCAAGGACATTTCAGAGTGGCAGTGGGGGTGGAATGTAGAAGGCAGCTTGCTGCTGATAACTCTGGCATAAACATTCTTTGTAACATACATAATTTGGATACCAGGCTGAATTTTCAACAGTAATTAACAGGTTGAGTAACCTCAGCAGTTGTTTATAAAGTACCTGCAGAAGTTGCTCTCTAGGGGGTGGGCATTTTAGTATTGAGCTATTTATACTCTGGCAGATAGACTCTGTAAGCAGCATTTTACCTAAATTCAAATTCACAATAAATTAAAATTGAGTTAGGTATAAGCAGGTTCCCCACAAAAGCACTGGAAGGAGAATTATTACAAAAGAATGCTCAGTGATGAATTTGGAATGAAATGAGTACTCTAAAAATAACAGTTTTTATATTTCGCATACGCATTTTTCCTGGGAAAGAAATGTTCCTATGTTCAGGCAAAAGTGAACCTATTGCAGATGAGAAGCACACTGAAAGCGTGCTTTGAATACATATACTAGATCCACTGAGCTTGAAAATATGCCAACATTTGGCATGTTTCTTAAGGGCATTATGTGAGCATTTGTATATATAAATCATGTAAAATCACTACTGCAGTAATTTTTTGTCTTGTTTTTCAGAAACTCTTCAAGTTGGTGTGGTAGAATTAGTGGCAAAATAATGTGTCTGCATATAAAAAGGTCAGAAAGTTCTTAGTATCTTGAGGCCAGAGTGAAATACAGTCCTAGTCAGTTTGTGAAATCTCCTGTCTTGAAATGGTGATAAAAATTGTCTTCTAATATAAAGACCCAGGTCTAATGAACTATATATGATAGGCCACAGGGTCAGAGGCATCCTATCGAAACAAACTAAATAGGTGGAAGGACCACAAGTTTTGGGTCCTGTTTCAGGCTTGGAGGAAAACTCTGTTTGTTCTGGAATATCTAATGCAAAATAATGGGAATTTACTTCTGACTCGCATGGCTGTTTGGAAGACTCTGTAAGCAGGGGGGAAGTCTCCCTATGGTCAAAACTCAGAAACAAAACAGAGCAGTGCCTGCATGTGTTGCTGTTGACACCTACATCTGGCCTCTGCGGATGGTTTGCTTCAGATCTGAAGCTAAAACAGCTAAAACAGCTGGCAAGTTTTAACAAGAGAGAAACCAACTAGGTACGGCTGTATTTTGAAATGCTAATAATAACCCTTAATAGATTTCAGCTAACAATTGGTATAATTTAGATACAGTGCTACTGCAGAGATGTAAGAAGAGATGACCAAGTTACAGCAGATAAGGCACCATGATGTGTTTCAAAAGCACTTCCATCAAACCATCTAGATTCAAGCAGATATCACTATTGATTATCACTTACTCTACTGTGAGTACTAAAGAAGATAGCAAAATGTACCAAAAAAAGATTATAGATTTTTCTTGTTTCAGGTTTTTGTGACTGGAAATAAAATGTGCTTCTTTGTGTTTGTATGAAAACATATATAAAAGAAGGGAAATGGAGCAGGCTGGACTTATTCTTAGGGGAAAAAATCTTAGGAGGTGAAGCCTAATAATGTCTCTTAAAATGTCTTAAGGTGTAAATGAAGAGGGTTTGAAAAAAGTCAGAAGTATTAAAACAAAGAGGTTTTTATATATGTGTATTCAGCAGTACAGAATAATGTGAGTGTGCTATGAGTCTTTAAGTCCAATGGCATTATTGGAGAAAATACTCCATGAGATTTAAAAAATCAAGTTTAGATTTTCAGCTTGAGCTATTGTGTTGTGATATCCTGCAAAGATGCTACTTTGACAAAGAAACATCCTTTTTGTACAGGTAAGCAAGTATCATGTATGTGCTATCTGTATTAAAAAAAGTAACCTTGTTTGAGGTTGTTGAAGTTCTATTAGTATAAAATGCTAAACATTTACACTCACAGCAGTTATCCGCTTCTTCTTGTTCTGGAAATAAAGGGGAACATTTCTGTGTCCTACCGTAGGTGACTATGGGTGCACCTGTTAGAAGTATTAGAAATCCCTGTGGTGGTATGAAAGCATATAGATTATAATCACACCCTTGTTTATCGTTTGATTACTAATAGGGGAAAAAAGAGGCTATGGTTAAGAGAATATTTAGCAATGAGTTAAAAAAGTGAATGGATACTTTTATGTGGTTTTGTTGGTGTGCAATGGGCTGTTTGGGAAGGATGGGGTGTCTGTCTTGACGTCTGCTGAAAACTACACATTCTCAGGTCTTGGTATAAGTACTCTTTCCTTGGTCCATTGTTATTTTTATATTCTACTTCTGTGCTTTAGAGCTTGGTGAAGCACATGTTGGAACCAAAGAATGTGGTTTCATGCTGAAGTACAAGGTGACACTATTTGATGTCATCTGTTTTTTCTTGTGATTCAAGCCCATTTAAAGGTGATGTGTAATACTGAAAAGCATGAATTGACTGATATCACTCATGAATATTTATTGTACCACTGATTTGTTTTCTTCTATTGTATTCCTCATAATACTGCTACTGACCACATGAGCTATGGCAGTGGCATTGTTGGGAGAACAAAAGTAAATATAGACCAAATTCTTGGCAAAACAAGATTTAAGACCAGATCTTAGAAATTACCTCTGCTTTTTTGCATTTTGGGAAATCTGGGAAGCCTAAAATAATAGCTATGAAATACAAACATAACTTAGTGCAGTAGGGGACTATTGTAGAAGTCTATATATTCACAAGCAATATAGAAAAGGAATAAGAAGCAGTTATTTCTGACAACACAAGAACTATGGTGCTAACACCCTGTAACACCAATCAAGTGGCAAATTTAACAGAAATCCAAGGAAGTGCTCACTCATTTTCTGCTGAATAATCCACTAATAGAACTCATTAAGAGAAGATATTGTAGAAGCCAAAAGGATAAGTAGATTCATAAATATATAACAATTTCATGGAACTAAGTCCAGTTGTTTTTAAACATGATAGTTGACGTGAAAACTTCAGCTCAGAAAGATTTACTTGGGAGGTACGCCTTGGAGAGGATCCCTCCATACAGTCCTGGATCCTGGTCTTCACTTATCCTCTCTTGATTGGTGTTATAGCCAGAAATGTTATCCTAGTTTGCAACTATAAAGATACCATCTTTGGGTTTTACATGGCTCCTTTTACTTACATGAAGTTACAAATCTGATAATTCTTTCAGCAGTCACTGAATTTCACACTCACAAGTACCTTTCTATGGTTTCAGAGTGTGTTACCCATGCATCTATTGTAAAGATGCAATATGTACATTATCTCCCTTAAACATAGGTACAGAAGCTTATGAACTGCCATTCTGATGTTCCTGACTGGGAAACTTGCCCTCCAATACACACATTTGGTACTCGTACATTATCTTTTGGCTTCCTATCCACATGCCCATCTGTTAGGATGGCATTGTGCCTGCTCACAAGATGGTGTGCCAGCTTCACTAGACAATGATGCCAATCAAATAAGAGTTGCTGCAAGTGCTTTCTTTTCTAAAAGTAGCCCCTCTCAAGTGAAAGCAATGCTATAATGGTGCCTCTTGTCTCCTTTTTCCTGTTTACACCTGCTGCCACTTATCCTCCAAGATAGCGTTAGAATAGAAAAGGAGAGGAAGAGATGCAACATGGGGTGACTCTGGACTGTCAGAAAATACCAGCAGAATTACAAGATCAACTTCAGAAAGCCATTTTAAACATAGGGCACATTGACCATGTTGAACAGGATGAATATCCAAATGAAGGCAGAAAGAAGTATTTCACTGGAAACAAGTGTTGGGAGAATGACTCTACTGCTGGGGGGAAAAAAAAAAAAGGCATCAGCTTTGTATATATATATGTTACTTATATAAATATATATACACACATATGTACAACTTTAGGACAGTAACCTGTAAAGCTGAAAGGTTCAAGTGCAGGTAAACTTCTTTATTCTATTGTGTGTCAGTGAAGGCCACCTGTTCAACTCAGGAGAAACAGAACTATACCTAAGCAAAATATGATGTATAAGTCAAATTGTTAGACAGTTTGTTATATGATGTATAACCATCTAGGACTAAAAAAAACCCTCTTTGCTTCCATTTGTTATATAAACAAAAAAACCCCAAACCAAAAACCAAAGAGTGGTTCACATCTGAATGTCTAGTGCCACTTTCTGTGTTTTCCACTTTCTTTTGGAAGGGTATCAACTTTGTGAGCACAAGCTTAGGCAGAATGTAGAACATTTCTATATAGTCTGCAAAGCTCTTAAAGGTGTCAGTATCCAAAAGTTCACCTGAGAAGAAATTATAAAGCAAGACATGAGGTCACAAATGCTTTGTGCATTTGTGTAATTTTAAAATGTTTATGGACATTGAATATGTGTTAAGGTAATTCTGAAAACTGATCAAATCAATGTTGAAGCATATAATCTAATTGTTTCCTTTGGAATGCTTGCTCAACTTGGTATTTTCCAGATGCCTAAATGGAGGTAGTAGGACCTTATTTTTAAATTGTGAAGTCAAGATCTAATTATTGAATTTGCACAGCATATGGTAAGAAACCGTGAAGCAGTTCCTGAGGTGCACAAACCTTGCATTATTAATCCATCGAATTACTAGGGAAAAATTAATCTTACACAGAAATAAAGAATGGCTCTCAGTTCTTACTTATGACGATCATCGTGATACTTGAAAGCCCCTTAATAGCCCATTAGCAACCCATTATAGCAATCTTTCTGCTAAGGTGACCATCTCCTATAATGACAGATGTGATTAAAAAGAAAAAAAAGCTTCATAGCTTTCAGTTTGGTTAGCAGTCAATACAGAATGCAGGCATTCAGATGGCAGAAAGAGGAGAAACTTGGAATGTTGTTTCTAAGAATAAACTGGGGAGAAAGAAAATAAAAGCTGACTTAAGTGCAACTCATTGTCCGCTACTGATGTATAGTGCAGCCCATAAAGAAACATGTTTTCAGAATCTCAAACACATGAGTAAAATACTGGAACAGAAGTGATTATTATTGCCATAAGCAGAAACTGAATATATCAATCTCTGCACAGGGTTCTTCCAACTTTTCAAAACATTTTTGTCATTATTTCTTTTCTAGCGTAATATTGATGTTGCAAAACAAAACATGAGAGGTATCTGTATGGAAAAAGAGCGTTTGAACTCTTACACTCAACACAGACGGTAAGAAAGACTGAAGGTTAAACAGTCACAGAAGGTGAAGTGAGCTGCCTGAAGTGCCCAGAAAATATCAGATCCAGAAATATAATCTGGCTTCTGAGTTCCTGTCGTATGTCCTATCTGGGTCAAACCATTACCTTTTGAGGCCAATAGGTTGGATAATGTCTGATTAGCTAATACTCTGAAGTGATTGGACCTGGCTAAGTAGTGATAGGACCTAACAACTATACAGCGATAGAAAAGTCCATGAACTCTTACTGGCTCTGCAAAGAGAAGTACCAAGTTTTATATTCATAGCTGAAATTGATCTAGGAGAGTATCTGATGTTATATAAACACACTGTCTGTTCACGGCTAATGCATAAAATCTCTATTATATGACAAAACTGAAAGCCAATTTTTAAATTTCACTTACAGAAAACAATAAAAGTCAATCACTGACCCGGAAAAACTCAAATGAAGCTTTACTCATAATTTAAATCCCAACAATTCACATCAAACATTTTCTGAAGGAGAGAGATATGAATGACTCTTTGGAAAGTGTAATCTAGAATAATTCTTGCCCTTCTGCTCTTCATTAAGGCTGCTCATTTAATGCAAAAGCAGCTCCATTCTTCTAAGGAAGACTTGACTCCATTGCCTACCAACATTATTGGGACATGGGATTAACACACTGTAAACAAGATTTATCTTATCACAACTCGTAGCAAGAGACTGCTATGTAGAAATGCAAATTGTCATGAAGCTGTCTCCTTAATCCTTTCTGTATTCATTTTTATTAGATTTCTTACTGCTTCCTTCAATTATGTTTGCAGATTATTAAAAGCAAGAGTTTGGGAATATGCAGTCTTTTGAGCTGTCAACTCTGGCACTCCCACTTAGACAGAATATGTATAAACAAACACTCTCCTAATATTTGCTTTAGTATTTTCTGCCATAGTATCATGTGTAATTGTGCTGTTAGCTGCAAGTCCCCAAGTGAGATTGGAAGAGATTTTGTCTCCCTTATCATGGTTTGATGACTTTTATATTACTAAAGGAACACTTGTCTATTAGAATGTCAGGCTGGGAAAACTACCAGGTTGATACTGAAATCACTTTGGTCTGTTAAATTCTCACCTTCATTTCCATTTTAACACCTTCAGATTTTGTCAGCAATAAGAATAAAGCAATGGAAAGAACAAGGGAATTCTGTTCAAGGCAGAGGAGGAACAGGAAGTGTGCTCATTCCATGCAGGTGTAAGGGACAGACACCCAGGATACCATGCTATAATCAGAGTTCTTCCATAACTGTGTAGCAGCTTGGCGAAGTCATGAATTTACTCAAAAATGGAAGCACAGTACACCTGTATCTCTGGTGCAGCCCTCTCCCTGAAGTTCATCACAGTCACTTCAGCGTGCTGCTATTTTCATGTCTGTTTGACAAAGCTGCCCATGATCTTGTAGGAAATCTCCCTGCCTCACTCTGGAAGGAGAACACTGCCTCCCTGCCCCAGATTTTGCTTTATAATTTCCTTCTATTAATTTCTTAGGATACAACAGCAACTCTTTCTCATATCAGGTTCTCTGCCACTTATAGCTGGAATTCCTCTCTAGGATATTTGATTCTTTGATCAGGTGGCCTAAGTGCCTTCATAGGGCAAATTTCCCACAGCAGGTAGCTAACAAAGCTTCTTGTATTGACAACAAAAATTTTACATTCTAGCTCCTGCATAGATTTTCTTCTCTAAGAAGAAACAGCACTCCAAGCCTTCCTTTACAGAAACCTGAGAAAAAAAGTATTTCTTCTTGCTTCCTGAGTTTTTATGGGTTCCCCATTCCTGATTCACAGCTGTCCTTCCTCCAGGGTAGAAGACCATCCTTGTAAGCACCTTGGTCTGCTGTGACTTCTCAGGCAATTCTTACAGGCTGGATTTCTTCTGAGCCTCATCAAGGGACTTATATAAACCACTTTACCCTGCAAGCAGTCAGTATATCATTTATAGTAAGCAGTTAGGAATAATGCACTACTGCTTCAAAACAAAGTCTAATTAATCACAGAAGTGAATATAAGTGATTAATTAAATGGACATAAAAGGTATAGTTCACACAAATGCCTAATTATTGTCAGATTATTACAATTTTCAAAATCTTAGGTAACTCACTTTTGAAAGTGGGAATGCAGCTCCTACGTCACTTCAGTAGTTTTCAAAACGTTATATACCAGTTTTCATTTCTTCCATTGAATATATTTGTTCATTTTGAATGCTTTATATGCAGCTGTCTGTAACAGTACAGACTAGTACAGTGCTGAGCCATTAAATACTAGGCTGATGTTAAACTGGCCCAACTGAAATGCATGTTCTAGCCTGAGAAGGGAGAAAAGAAGGTTTTACTGTGCTTTGCAGGTGTATGTTTTGTGATCAATGATATTAACATGATTTATATTAATTTATGAGAGACCAAGTGTGTCTAGGGGTGTCGGGTTAATTAGAGAGAAGTATTTTATGGTCTACAATGAACAGAGCTCTGTTTCTTTAAGGAGTTAGGCCTGGATACAAGAAGAAAAATTACTCTGGTACCATAACACTTATGATCATTATATGTGGCTTTACACACCTTTGAATTCTGACTGAATTTACAAAATGGAAAGAGCATGTCTGGGGGTGCACTCCAATAAGCAAACCTTTTGAAAGACACATTTTTACCTGTGGGGGGTTTGTGGGGTGTTGTTTAAACAGCAAATGAGCTCAAGGGTTGACTTGTTTTCCTCAAAGGCAACTTTTTCCAGTGGTGTGCTACCTTATTTTTTTTCTTGTTGTTTGCTAAAGGTTTTGAGATACTAAATTGGATTACTGCCTGATTTTCCTGCAAGGGGATAATTCCAAGGAGATCCATACAAAGGGAAGGGCAAAGCAGGCACAGCTTCCTAGGAACTAGCAAAGCCTATCACTTGCCTGACGTTTGACCACAGGATTGAAGGCTGTTGCCATACAGGATGGGAGAGTGTAGCTGAGTGTAGCGACCTGAAGCGGGATGTTCTCTTGAGCCAGTTAGTCCATGCTTTGTGAAATCTTGCAGAGGTCTTGGACAGAAGAGCATATCTCAGAGCACAAACAGGTCTTTGGAAGAGAGGAGGCACAAATTTGTCTCATTCTGTTTCTGCCTGCACTGGCACTGCATAGGCTTTAGCCCATATTGCTCCACGGTCAGATTTAGACTAATACGCCAATGTCTTCCCAGTGACACCGAATGAAGCACATTTGGGAAGCTAATCTTAACAGAAGCTGGTGTTTAAAGTTCATGTAATAATTAAACAGTTTGCAAGCTCCCTTACTAGTTTGTTTGCTGTTGCAACATGCACTGTGGGCAGTTTAATGTTTCATTAATTCTGGAGTTGAGCAAAGAGGAATTCAAGTAATAAGGCAAAGAGACTAACAGGATAAATCAAAAGTGGAAGTTGTGTATGTTTGGTTCTTCTGCTACATAAAAGAGGAAATAGTGATTCTAAAAAAATTAAACCATAATATCTTTCATAGAATGCAAATTCTAAGAAAGGGAAAGCTATGGTCTTCAAGGTGAAGGCAGGTGGAATGAGAGGACTCAATGGCAAACCAAATGCTTAAATGAAAAAAATGTTTTATGTTACCATGCTTAGAAGATACTACAGAGCTGAAGAAGGACCTAAAAAAGAGCAGTGTGAAATGGTTTAGAGATCTGAGGAACTTAATTACATAAAGGAAAGTCAGGAAAATTAAATCCATGAAAAAAAAGAAAATAAAAGGTGACTCTACTGCTATATTTAAACCCCCAAAGGAACAGAAAGCATTGATATTACAAGACACTTTGTACTTGTGGTAAATGCAGGTAGTTGGGCATGTACATCACTGCTCAGACAAGGTCAGTATGGATGAATTAGGGACAAATTTATTTTCATGTGGAATCTAATGAAAAAAAGAACAGATAGAAGAACTGACAATGTCAAAAGACGCGTGGAAGGAGGAATTAGGAAAGTATGTAGAGAAAGACATGTTGTGAGACATGTTTGTTATATTAGGGGCTAGCTGGAGCTAAAGGTGGTAATTGCCAGGTGATGTATCGGTGCTTCCTAATGTAGTTCGAGCTGTAAAAAATGCTCTGGGCAGCCAGGTCACTCCCCAGTGTTCACCCTGACACCTGGCTGCTGCTGCTCTTTTTTTTTCTCCTGGGTTCTTGGTCTCTTTCCAGGCTCTTTCCTTTGTTGGAAAGGCAGTGTGCAGGTCTTAGCCTTACTGGATCCAGCAGTTGGCTTTTGCCTCTAATTGTAGCCTAGGCGTGTTTTCTATGTCTGCTGTAAAGTATCGTATCTTGGAGACAAATCATTAAACTGCAATCTCAGCTCATTTGAAAAGGGTTATATCTTCCTAGATAGATACTGTGGATTTTAGGATAATTTGGAATTGTGAACTGCAGACATCCATGTGAACAGGAAAAACCCACCTTAGTAATCATTAGCTGTCAAAAATCTCACCATTTTAAGCTTATTTATAGGTTATGTATAAGCGCTGTGAAATGTTTCATGTTCATACATGTTTACTTGTTGTCACCCAGGGTAAGCTTACTTGCATGGTAGAGAATTCCAGTGCCAAAACTTTAGACTGTTCCTGTTTTCACTAACTAATACAATATAGTTTTCTGATTGTTATCACTTAGCCACAAAGACAAATCAGTGGGTAAGTCTGACTCTGTCTGATAGCAGTATTGGTAACTCCACATACCTAAAGTCTCTTAACGAGGTAATAGTGTTGATTTCACTTTGGTGGGCCATGCCTCTATGTGTCATGGCCACAAAAACTGAACAACTTACTATTTTACAGTTAGAAGAGAAGCATATATA
>JAAGNO010021249.1:2399-32883 GCA_033439905.1 Ceryle rudis | reverse complement strand
TAAGTTGCTTTACGGGGGTACAAGGTTGATTTGCCCTTTGTTTCTTTTTCTTTTTGGCCACAATTTTGGGACGTTGTTTGGCATTTTTCAGACCTCCCCCCCCCCCCCCCTTTTTATTTTCTTCTTTTTAATGTAAGAAAATCAGTGTGTTCAGCGGGTAGGGCATTCTTGTTCCTTATGTTATATTGCAGATTCTGCCATGGGTCTGCAGGGAGATTTGGATTAGCAGTTTTGCTGTACTTACAAGCTTTGCAAAGTAGGCTGAAAGCTGCGGGTGTGAGGTACTAGAGATCAATCACCTTATGGGGTTATCCAGATCCAGAAGATTTTCTTCTGTCCCAAATTCCTGGTAGGTGTATTTCCTGTTCTCTCATATACACCGAGGAACCACAAGAAACACTGGATAGTTTTTACTTTCATCTCTCCTAATCCTTGGCATCATTCCTCAGGCAGTCTGTATATATCTACTGGTATAATTCATTGCTTAACATTTACCTCTTTCATGTTTATATATTCATTATCTTGGCATGAAGTACAAGTTTATGCGAGGGCTCAACTTGTTTGGAAATGGTTTTCTTTATTTAATTTTATTTCTTTTCTGAAATAATTAATTTTGAAAATGAAGTCCATATTTTATATTTCCTGGTCAGTTCTTTTTACTAAGCCTTGGAATGCACACTTTCCCTCCCAGTGAACAGTATATTTTTTTTTTCCGTTCTGCAGCCTCAGAAGAAATTTGGAAGAGTATCCATTCCTACAAGTATTTTCTTTTAAGTTTTTGCTCTGAGTTGCTCTTTTCTTAGTTTGCCTCAAATATAACAATAAGCACTTCTCATAAGAGTGAGTTTCAAGGAATACTGACTATGACTCAGTAATATTAACTTTATTTTTCATTTCTTACCCTTAAGAAACAGTTGAGTTTCAATTTTTGTTACTATTTAAGTTTCTTTAGATTACAAGGAACGTATAAGACTTTTCTTGAACCTGCTTCTTTAAATCACTGATATTATTGTTGAGGGAGGACTTTGCTTCCAAAAAGCTTTTGTTCTCACTTGAGGTGAAATTGCTCATACCATTGTAAATGTGAGCTACAAACTAACAGAGTTTCTCCTTAGCAACTGCAGTCTCTGCCAGTGTATGAGCCGTATTCTGAGATTTGAATATGCAAAATGACTAGGTCAGGCTGTCTTGAGGATATAAAAAATATTGGATGAAGTAAAAATTTGCCTGAAATTAAATTTGCAGAAAATCAAATATCTGTTGTTTAGCTCTAAGCAGATGTTGAAAAGGTTTTCCTGGATGCTGTCCTTATTGATGGTATGTCTTTTGATCTGAAGCCAAATAAGAAATCTGGCTGTTAGTCTGGATTTGAAAATTTTCTTTAAATAAACATATTAGTTAAGTATGTAAATCTGCTTATCATCACTTAAGGAACATTGCCAGAGTAAGAAACATCTGGAGCTCAATAACAGCTAACTTATTAATTCACATTTTTAGTATGTTTCATCCAGAGTATTGTAGGATTCTGTTATCTCAATTGCTTAAGTCAGCTTTATCTAAAAGGCAATTAGTTGTAAGTTCTGTTGTTTACATTTAGACTCATACAAAATCCATAGAGTATAGTTTTATAGGCCTAGTTACATAGCTTTCCAGATCTGTTCAGAAGTAGGCCAATGCACACTGTGGTATGAGTAAATCAAAGCTAAAATAATCATGGCATTGAAACACCAGTGCTTGCTTCCATAGGAGACAGATTCTGAAAATGTTACTGTTTTGGATTATGCATTACATGGTCTGCTTTATTTATCTGAGCCGATCACCGTGTAATTCCAAGAAAGGATTATTTGACCTGTTCTTGATAAGGACTTGTGTACAGATAGCAATACAGCCTTCTGCCATAAAGCTTCCTCAGTTTTATGACCACATTTCCCCTTAAGCTTAAAAAAGGTTCACAATCTAGTTCAACATTTAAATCTACAACAAACCATTTATATGTTAGCATTTTCAAAACTGACAGGCGCCAAATATAGCATAGTGTACTTTTGCCAGCATAGATGATAGGTTTTGTTAACCCATGACATGCACCTTGTAGTTATTGAAGTGAGAATGGCTAATGGCTGAACCTTTATATGTGAAAAGGCTAATAAATTAAGGAAACATGTTGTTTAGGGGAATATTATTTACTGATGATAAGATAGTACAAATCTCTACACAAAACCTCCATACTGAAACTATGACTCAAAGCCTTAGAATTGCACAAGCAAGCATGGAATTTGCACTTCTACATAATTATTATGAAGTCTACCTAGTTCACATACTGTGTGTGGCTGTGTAGAGAAGATGACTATAAAAAAAAAAAAGCATGAATTTCTGTTTGAATTACATACACAATTCTGAAACTTGGGGAGCAATATTTCTTTTAGGTGTGTAAATATTTTTTTGTTTCTTTCCTTTTTTTTTTTTTTTTTCAGTTAGGAAATCCATGAGCTCCAGTTAATATCTTAATTGGATCCATCCCTTTCTAGGAACTTGGTAACAATGTAAGGTAGTTCAGGTTAGTGTACCTTAAAATTACAGACTCTTTTAGCTGTGTGTTCTTGAAAGAAGATACTTATGTTGTGTTTTTACTCCAGCAGGAGTTAGGCATGTATCAAAGCATTTTGTGAATGTCAAGTCACAGTCTGATTTACAGTGGTGCATTAGAAGTGTTGGTCTTGTGTCCTTGAGCAGATGATATAACAATTTATGCTTAAATTAGTAGTAGTGCTTGATGTGGGATCTATTGATTATTTTAAATGTAGTCTTTTAGAACATAATGATTAGTACTACCATTTTTAATGACCTGATTATATTTTTTGTGTGTTTTGTGTTTTTGAAGTCATGTTTGATCAGGGTATTTAGGTATTTAGGTGTTTGGGGGTTTTTTAGGTGGGTTTGTTTTTTTTTTTTTGTTATGGGTATGGTTGGACTCGGTGATCTAGGGAGGTCCTTTCCTACCATGAATGTTCTGTGATTCTATGGTATGTAATGGCTCTAGAGCAGGGATTGCTTTCCCGTTGTTTGTACTTGTCGTTGTGGAAGGAAGTACTGATTCAGAGTTTGATTTCCTTGGTGCTGACATAAAATAAATGCTAAATAACAATATTCATAATAATTTGGAAATACAAAGTCAGGTGTTGACTTCAGTTTCTGAAGATGATTTTCTGCCTTGCTCTTGCTGCCGTACTGACTATGGAGAATTACATTGGGGAAAGAGAGTTCACTGGGTTTTGACATATAAAAGGGAAAAATATGGTGAATCCATGAAAGAATTTTGATACTAGCTGAGCAAACAAAGCTCATGGGTATGAGCCTCTGTTACTGTTTAAATGATTGTTATGTTTCAGTGTTTTAATGAGTATGTTGTTTCACAATGTACCTCCTGTGTGAGTTAAGCAATTCCAAATCTTTTTCCTGACTCAAATCAATTAAGAATATAGTGTATCAGTGACTATCATTGTTTCTGTACTTATAAATACAGTTGCAGTCTACCTCTAGAGAGTGTATACATTAGAAGAGACATTTTATAAAAAGAATAGCCAAAATAGAACTGGAGAGCAAGAAAGTACCAGCACGGTGTTGAAAAAGTGTTTCCTACATTAAACATAGAAAGTGTATTGATTTGTATCATATCCAGTAACTGTACATTGCATTACTCAGCCTGTCATGTACCTACTTGTTTTAGTTCCTTATAATAAGCTAAATTTCTTTATTAAATTATAAATTTCTACCAGTCAAAATAAAAAAAAAATAAATAAATCAAGGGGAGTGTAATTATATATATATAAAACAAAAGTAATATTTACTCATACAGAAATGCTTCCAATTGCTTATTTTTTATAGGAATCTCAGTGTTTGAGAGAAACTGATCTCGTATCTTTTTATTATCTTTCACATGCATCTTGATGTCGGAAAGGGCAGTGAAGTCAAAGTAATCTTCACAGTGGCTTTCTTATACACAAGCAAAATATATTTATCAGGGAACATTACTGCTATATGCTGTTGTGATTTTATTTAATTAATGTTATTTTATCTGTGTACAGATGACATACTGGGTTGTGTTCATAATGCATCTGTTATTGTGAACCCATTAACTTTGGGTGAGATACAGCAATATGCACAAGCTGAAACCTGTTCTTTAGATTGGATTACACCCATGTGTAGGCTTATCTGTATTTATGTTAGTTTGGATCCCTCTCCCCTTTCACCTGTCTTCCCTTTCTTAAAAAAGTGAAGAAGCTTACCCAGATTGTAGGAGAAATCTAATAAATATTATGTAAAGAAACAGTCATCTGCAAAGAAAGAAATCTCTGGTACAGTTATTAGTTTCTTATTTTCTTTGGGTGAAAGATATGAACTGACTGGAGCTCTCCTTGCCTTATTTATTCTTCTGGAAGAAGCATAATAGGAGTAGGTGAGTCATTAGTATGTTATAGGAAAAATGCAGATCAGTAGTACACTCCCTGTGAAGCAGACTTACTGAAACGTGTACTGTTAGGGAAATGCCCTTGCACAGGCAGTGAAAGGTCTAAGAATACTTTTCTAGACCCAAAATGATCTTTTGTGTGTGTGTAAATGATCTCCAATGTAGCTTTTAGGCCGAAAAGTTCTTACAGGAGTGTTCAAACAACTTCCATGGAGCACAGCAAAGACAAATACTCTTTCTAATGTCATTGGGGGTTACAGATTGTTATTTGCTGAAGGAAAATGAAAACGCTTTCTCTCACACCGAACACAGAATTTCATCACATTCATATATCTCAAATAAGGTGTTGAAAAGAAAGATATTTACTGGAATTCAGAAAGAATTTTCTTGAGTTCTTATGGTGATAATAGGCCCTCTTTCTCTGATGTATCACTCAGCAGGTGTCAGCCCTGAAAATGCGGGCCTAAAATTTTCACATGGAGTTTTCTCTGTTATATTATTATTTTTTAAGAATGATAAATAGCGGGTTTTGGTGCATCAAAGGAAGAAATCTGTTGTGACTGTAGAATGCAATTCAGAGGAG
Organism: Ceryle rudis; assembly: GCA_033439905.1. Taxonomy (NCBI): domain Eukaryota; kingdom Metazoa; phylum Chordata; class Aves; order Coraciiformes; family Cerylidae; genus Ceryle; species Ceryle rudis. The sequence continues at coordinate 27,835 of JAAGNO010021249.1, read as the reverse complement.
GAACAATATGTAGTAGCAAGTAGCCAATGAATCATACTTTCTAAACAAAACCCAGTGTATAAAAAAGATCAAGGTTTATTGTGCTTTACTTACTATGAAAGGAAAATGTTTGGGCAGATGCAATGTTAGCAAATTCATGGTGCACTGTTCGCTTTGCCACAACAGATGAATGACTGTCATTGATAGACTGGTCAGACAGACTATAACAAAATAACATTTATCTTTTACAGATGGAGCATTCACCTGCTTTCTTTTCCAAGAAAAACATGAAAGCTGGAATAAAGCTTAACTTGAAGTGATGCACCTTCGTTGTCATTAGCAGGCAAATGTGTAGTGGAGTGACAGAAGATAAGCTCAGTGTTCATAATATTTTATTGGTAAAAGGCATGGAATTCTCTGAGTCATTCATAGTTGTAAGAGCAGGATTGCACAAGGCTCAGTGTTCAGTAACAACCGAAGAGGTCAAATGATTTTTCAAAATTTAATGCATGGAACAAACTCATTTAACTGCGCAGTTTATCTCAAGGTATGCACCATGGTCTCGGCAATATGGAAAATAATCATAAGGTCCTAATTGTACCATCTTTCCTCCTTCTGACTGCATAGTGGGTTTTTTTTATGGTATACTTAATCACTTATTACGGGTTTTTTGGAGGGACATTCCTCAGAATGGTTAATATATTCTTGAAAATCACAAGTTGTCTTTGTACATTAGAGGAGAAGAGCCCATCTACATTGGATAGAAAAGATCTTTGCTCCACATGCTTTCCCCCTCCATAGTATAATAAACTATACCTTTTAAGTACATCAGGAATGCCACAGTAAAATGTTAGTATAAGGATATTTTTTGTGGTCTTTGGTTGTCTTCCAGTCTCTCAATTATCTTGATGTAAAAATTACTCTGCCTACATAATATACTGTTTCTGTAAATTTGGGAAGAAGGTAATTCTTAAAAAAATAAATCTGAGAGCTAGGTCCCTGTTTTTGTTTGATAACAAAAAAAAGCTTGGGAAAAAAAATAATCTTTGTCTTTGAGTACCTACTGTGCAGACTAACACATCTCCTTTTTCACATTAGTGTGTTTCTTTTATAATACTAAATGTAAATAGGGGCTGAAGAACTGATTCCAGTTACAGCTCCAATTGGTGCTCACTGTATTTGTAGCAGGAAGAGGCAATAATTTAAAAATATGTGAAACAAGCAGAAGACAAAGTTGGTTGTCTTATAAATCTAATTTTATCCAAATATTTCCAATTCAAACAAGGACATGGAGGGAAAAAACAAAAAAAAAAAACAAAAAAACCCAAAACCAACACTGAAAATAATATCTATTTTACTTAAAAAATAGAGTACTTCAAAAAATTAAGGGGAAAAGGTTTTGTTTGCTGCCACACTATCTGAAGTGCATGGCTTTGCAAGGAAGAGATCCAGTATAGAAAGCAACTTTTCTGATGAGAGATGAATAAACAGAAAGCTAATTGTTTCATTTGTGAACTACTAAATTGTGATAACCCTATTTAAACACCATGGTTCTCTACTGTTCTTATCTAATTCATTCTTTGCAGTATGGCCATGTCCTTTCAATATATGTTGTCATATCTCTGATAAAATGGAGTTGAGAGTGATGACAAAACCAGAAGCAGATGGGAAATAACAAATACAGAAAAGCTGAGTGTCAGATAGCAATCAATGGTTCACTTATGGCAATTATGCCTAGGAGTGGAAGTAGTTCCTATTCCTATGATGTAATTTGCAGATGATCAGGCTGGTGAAGGAAGTCAATGCTGCTTCCCTTAGGCTGTTACTGAGATGTCTGTCCCAGAAATGCCACACATTCAGGAGAAGCTGTCAACTCCCTGAGGTACCACCCACTTCAGATGAGATAGAAGAGCACATATGCCCTGTGGCAGTGCCATCCATTAGAACAATCTGTGTAAGCTGCACTGTAAAGAAATGAGCAAACTGGAACAGAATGAAACATGAATTGTAAAGCACGGAGAAGTTCTCTTTCCAGTCAGCTTAAGCTTCCTGGCTCAGTCCAATCTTGACACCTCTCCAGTGACACATAACTTACTCTGTTTTTCCAGGTCTGTCCTTTCCTATTTGTCCAAGTTTACTTTTTTTTTGTCATTTCAACTTAGCCTGTTTTCCCTCTCTATGTTTTCTAGTGCAATTAATTTAGTCATTTTGCTCCCTTCCTTCTCACATCATGTCAACTAATCACTTGCCTATATTTCTTTTGCCTCACTTTGGCTAATGTTTCTCCTATGCCACAATTCAGTTTTATGCTCCCTCACCTCTTAGTGCTCCCCCTCTGTTATTATTTATTACTGGATTGCACAACTCTTCACCAAGAACCTAGACATGTCTTAAAGATGTTCAACAATTAAGCCCCACAATGAGCCTATAAAGGATGCAATTATGTTATCTATTTACCAGATGGCTAACCAGGAACAGACAGAAGTTAGGTAAATTGCCCTGGGTTAAAAGTTGGGGAAAGGGAGCACTGGGAATAGAATCTGGAGTCAGTTGAGTTTCTTTGCCAAAAGCTTGTAGTACTACAAAGTACATATACCAGCTGTTGGGGAATCACTGTGCTGGCCCAGAATTGTCCTGTTCTAGCTAAGAGCTTAAGATCTATTATTAAATAGGTTTTCGAACTCAGTCCTTGCCCTTTTCTTTCCTAAGGGGACAACAGAACATCTGAATTTGTAAACTTAAAATACAAGATTGCCTATGTTTTCAGGTCTCTCCTGGAATAGTTCTGTAGGTTAATGAGGTCTAGGCATAGCAGAATTTTTTTTTTTTTTTAATTTATTTTAAAATGTGTATTAACAGCAAAATGTTTAAAGGAGAAGGTTACTGTCTGTCTATCTATCAATCTATCTGTCTGTCTATCTTAGTGTGAGCCAGACAGACAGCCTGTCCATAACATCAAAAAGCTAGGCTAGATTTGTTATCTGTGCGACCATCTGGACTACATAGTGAATTCTCTGTCACCATTAAACAGATGACTCGCACTTTGTAAATAGTGACTTTAAGGGGTTTTTGCTAGAGCTACTTGTTTTGTGAGGCTGGCAAATTCTTAAACAGACCTTGTAGGATTAGGTCTCGGTGTCCATGTTCATCCTATTATATGTATGATCCTATCTGATATGTAGAATACTGAACAGAATATAACCTGTAGAATATTCCAGATGCAGGGTTTGCAGCACATTTATGGAAACACTGATATGGCACTCAAATATTTTTGTGAAACACTTTAGGATCGCTTTAGGCCTTTGAGGGGTGACGGTGTTACACTGCAGACTCATAATCATTTCATGGTCAATACACTGTGATCTTGAAATCTCATTTCTTAATTTTCATGTTGGTAATTAATCTACAAAGGTTAATTCTTATGGTGGAGAAAATTTCTATTTCTCTGCTGCAAGAGCTGCAGACTTCAAATCATGATCACTCTATAAGGTAGGTCCCATCACCAGACATTGCGTCCCTGCTCTCACTGTCCTAAACTGCACCATGCCTCTGGAGGGAGAGTATATGTGCAAAATATTGTCATTATTTAGTTGTAAACATGAAGAAATGCCTTTTGGTCATCTAGCCTTTTGGTTTCTGGTATCTGCCTTGAACTATCTGTTTGTTCCTGGAAGCTTTCCAGTATGAATACTGAGGGCGGTAGTCTCCAAGCATTCGATATCTCAGCACATTTCCAAATCTTCAGGAATTACTATGTTCCTGTGCCCAGGGAAGTGCTTTGCAGTAGGGCTAGTTGCAGTATCTTTTGTAAACTCAGTGGAGTTGCAGAAGATCTTTAGTGTCCATTTGTGATTTTGGCATGAGAAAGATTGAATACTGAAATAGAGATTGCCTTTCTATTTCATGGGAGAAAAAAAAAAAGCCCATCCATATGAAATTGTGCTCATTACTGAGGGAAATAAATTCTTGTCTGTCAAGCAAATGGGCAGCCTTTAGAAGTAGTTAGACTTGCACATCAATTACTAGGGAAAAACAACACCTGTGTACACTAATTATTTCTTTAATGGAAGGTTTTCAGATACAGGGTCAAATTCTCCACTTGCATCAATTATATGCCAGAAAAATTTCATTTTTTTTCAGTGGAATAACTACTGATTTACACTGATAGGTATTAGAGTAAATTAGGTGAATAGTATGTTATGGCATAGAACAGGAATGTCGTCATAATAGGCCACAGCTTTAACTCTTAAATATATTATTAAATATATTTATCTATTGTACATGATCAATGCCCCTTTAAATATAGTTTGAGTTAAATTGAGTAGTTTTGTTTCTTGTCTTTGTCGCACATTTGTTGAATTTTACTCTCCTTACTACTGTCAAAAACATTTTGATGCTATAAATAAGAGCACGGATTAAATACATTATCTGTGACAAGCAATGTGCAGTGTATTCACTACTTTCTCCTAGAAGATATATTTTCTTATTTGTTGTTTTGAATCTGCACTCTTCCATTATTCTGAAGATCAGAAGTAGTACATCTGAGACCCAGTTATGAAAAAAGTCCGTGTGTATATATATATACGCAAATATATCTATTTTGCTTGTGACAGATACATGCTTTTGCCTTATGCCGCAGTCATACAAACTACCGTTTTAAGGAAGTTGCAGACTCTGTGGTGGTGTTTTTATTTACTAGAGAGGTTCCATATGATGCTGTGATACAAGATCTTGTGTTATGATGAGACTGCGTATGTTTAATAGGATAAATCCATTAGGCTTTAAGTTTTCTTTCTGACTAAAGAGTTAGGTGTATAAAGGATTAAGACTGGAGAGGTCATTGTGCATTGGTGGTACCTCCCTGTGCCCAGGCACTTGAGGAGTTGTGTCGTAATTCCCAAGGCATTCTGCAACATCCAATGTTCTGGCAGGTACATTTCTGGTTTGTATGGATGTGGCCAAATCTTTAGCAGGTGTAAGTTGACCTGAGTGAAACTGCATCCGTTTGCATGAAAAGAAAATTTCACCAATGATGTGTATTGTGCCCGTCACACAGGGAGACTGATGATTTTTGCAAATCTGGCCTTGTGGTGCACAGTGCAGTAGGAATTCACTTTAAATAAAACCAATATACACACAGGAGGAGAAACATCAAGGGCAGCTAGGTATACATTTTAGGTGCAGGCACCAGATATTGTAGTATATTTTCACCAAATGTCATATTAGACCAGTGACTTGCAGGCACGAGAAAGACAGAAAAAAGAGTCCTAGGGCTTGCAAAGTCCAGTGACTGTGCAGTCTAGTGTCATCTCAGGCAATTCTATTTTATATTTGTCTTCATTATTGAGCATGCTTCATATTCTCTTCCTCAGCTCGCTGATTCATTTTATGTATCAGGAAGCCGGACAAAGTCAGCTGAAGTGGAAGCAGAAAATTTAGACTTTTATTAAGTCAGATGGAAATCATCTCACTCAGTAATCTGGAAAGATGGTGGAAATGTGTGGGCTTGGCACGACGGTCTTTTTTAATTACTGTGGATTTCTGATTGTCTACATTTCCATGCAGTTTAGCTTATACTTGTGAACTTGCAACGTGAGTGTCAAACTCCCCTCTAGTGGTTGCTCTACACAGAGAATAAACATTGATTTAGCTTGTTGACAAGTATTTAACTCTGGACTGAGAAAGATGACAATTTATGTGAGATTCTGATGATAGTACATAGTGAAATTTATTTTTTGTCTTTCTTCCTCTTTTAATGATTTAGTTACTTCACATGTTGAAATACTGTAATTAAAACATGAATCATTGTCAAGGCAAACAAACAAAGCCACACAAACAAAAAGAATTATGGCACTATACTCTGGAAAATGCGAACGTGCCACCTAATGGTGATGCCTTTGCACTTCTTGAGCACTCTCCATCAGGTCAGCAGCAGTGTCACAAAGAACAATGTCATTCATCCCACACAACGCAATAAAGCCACACACAGCTCTCTGCATAGTTGTATTAATGCAGTACAAGTGCTGCAATAATATAAAAGCAAGAATTGAGCAATAAGTGTGAAATAAAGAACTGAGTGTTAAAAATGTGCAAAGAATAGAGTGACTCATTAAGTGTCATTAAGATTAAAGAGTTCCATTTCTTGCTAACAGAGTTCTCAGCAGCAGATTGTGAAACCAGAAATATACTCTACAAGGCAGAAGTTTTTTGCTATGTGTGAAGAGGAAAGATATGGTGAACTTGTATGTTTCTCAGCCATCTGAGCTGTAAATTTGCACCTCTACAATCCTCTCAGAGAATCTGTTAATAACTTTTTGGAAGCTATTCTGCTCAAATCTTATAAGGCAGCAAGATTGGACCCTGGCTGCACAGGGTCCGTGCATGGAAAGGAAAAAGCCTAGGGACATCTGACTTTGAAAACTCTTTTGTGAGGTTATTTATTTACCAGTTTTCAAAAGGAGCTTTCATTCATCTTTTTATGCCTGTGCAGAATGATATTTCTGTTGATTATATGTTTTACACAGGTACCTCTGGTCTTCTCTAAATGCCAGTAATTACACTTGTGCATGCAGAAGCAGAGTCTATATTTTTTAACTGTACTTATTTAATTTTCTTATGGTTTATATAGCAGCTACTGATTTTGCCTACTCCCCAGGATAATATTCGGTAACAGTACCACCTCTGCTTCATTTTATGTAGTAGAGAAAAAATAAAGAATAATCTCATTATTTTTCTCAGCCTAAGAAAGATGAAGTGCTATTTGGTAAAAATTGTTGAGATGTGTGGTTTTGCTTATCATCTTGCTGCTTCCTCACAGCTTAGTCTTTGTGGTGGTTTGGGTTTTTTTGTTTGTTTGGGTGTTTGGTTTTTTTTTGTTGTGAGTGGCTCAGTTTAGTGAAAGGACACAGTCAACCCTGACTGGCTGCAATAAGCTAAGCACTCGGGTGTGACATTAAATGTACACACTAGAATGTAAGATGTTGATGAAAACAAAACCAGTTCTGGAGAGATAAGATAATAATGATAGCTAGCATACAGCAAGCATGATTAAAATACACCCCAGTATAATATTTGACTAATCATCTAAAAAATACTGTTTTTCCTTAAACTTGAGATTTGTCAGAATAAGAAAACAACCCAGCAACCTAGATAAAACTTAGAATGAAGACCAAAAAAAGCACATTTGAAAATATGGAGTATGTTGTTATACCCATAAAGATTGTAAAGCAGTAGCTGTGTCAGGTCCTCTTAAAAAGAATATGCTTTCATCTTATGTCTTAATGTAAGACCATCTTTTACAGCAGATGTTCTGGGAGTGCTCCCTCCCTTACGCAATGACAGAAGCATACCAATGCTCCTAGAGAGGTTTACCTTTCAGAACTGACAAGTGTTAAAAGAAAAGGGGGGGTGAGAACAGGTTTATAATCTTCACCACAGATATGAGGGAAAGGGTATTAAAATATACTGTGTAAGGGAGAGGAGAAAAATCAGACATGTTAAATAAAATCTATATAAATAGTAACAATGAAGTCATACAACGATCTTTAGCAAAATAAGCCCCGCTAAAGCAGGCCATGAGCAGTGAGAGCCTGCTATTTCTTATGGGATGCAGTGATAAAGAAATTACATAGTTATTTGAGAGGAACATAAATAAAGATTAATAGGTTAATGAGTTATTTTCCTTTCATTACTATACTATTGTACTTTATTATAATTGCTTTGCACTCATTTAATTAAATTTGAACTAGGGCCAACACAAGATAATTTGTTTTCCCTGTACTAAACAATGAGTATGCAGATTGGAAGTACTGAAGCAGTAATCAGCCCTCTGTTTGCAACACTTTTCTACTCTGAGTAGACATTATAATTGATAATTTGATTGTTGCAGCACTCCGTGCAATATATTTTAAAGCAACATTAACATAATGGAAATTATGTTGTGTGCCTAATCCAAGCTTTTCACTGTGTAAGTATACGAATCCCATTCTGTAATGAATTAGGGCACTATCCACCAAACATTCGTCCAACCTATACATGCCTCATTTTGGAATAGAGCTACCTGCTTCTAGCCTCTGGTCAATGTCTTCCCTATAAAGTTATATCACTTTAGTAGTAGACAAAAAAGAGCAAAATTCACAAGCTAAAGTAGCTAAGCTAAACATTTCAGTAAAACCTGGTTTGTTCTGATCTGTCATTAAAATTAAGTAGTTTTTCTCTAGTCCCTGTACGATTCTTGCATTGTTTCAAATGAAATGTTTATCCAGTCCATTAGAATTTATCTTTCCATTGTCTCTTTCCAGATTCTGAGAAACCTGGTAGCGATTGACCTGAGTAGCAAAACCATGGTGTGACTCAGATATCAAGGTAGGAATTTTCAATGCCTGTAATACAAAGAAAGTTACCTCAGGCTTTCTTTTTTTTTTTTTTTTTCCACATTTTTAGATACATTGGACTTAGTTAAGAAACAGGGTGTATCATTTGTGCATATTCTACAAGAATGAAAAGAAAGGCTGGGGTTCTCTTTGGCCTTTTCTTTATCCCAGTTGTATGCCCAACATGCACTTCTAATGTGTTGCTTCCTGTTGCCCCAGTACCTGAGGCATTGGGTGAGGAATTGGCCTCTATATGTCTTGACTAAACGAAGTCCTGAGAATGGTGGGACAATCCTGAGCAGTTCTGTGCGACCTCAGTGGTCACCAGGGTTACTTTGCCTTTCAAGTTTGGGCAGTGGAATAGAAGTGGAAAAACAAAGTGAAGTGTGATGGCTTATAAAACTCTGCCAACACTGAACTGTGTTTGTTTTCTGACAAAGTGAGATTGGCTTTGCTTGCATAAATGTTTGAGTCACCTCACTTAATATTTGCCTATTTACTTTTATGGCCTGAAGTGTCCCTGTACTAAAAAGGTGAGTTGTGGGTTTGCAAAAGAGGTTCAACTTGTTTGAAGAAAGTGTTACAGAGGAGAGTATTTCACTTACTGTCTGTGAGGACTGAGCTTGAAAAGTCTTCTATGATCTTTCTTATGGAAGGAATCCTGCTGAAGAATATTCACAAATAATATTTTAGAGAAGTCATGATGAGGTTAAATGTTCCTGTTGGTCAGGTTGGAGAGCACTGCTAGTCAGAGTCAGTGTGGAGTGGCCTGGGTTGCCTGCACAGGCTTCTCTTGTTCTCTGACATGTTTCCAAGGGAAGTTTGTGAAGGAGAGGAGAGGCCTGACTGACAGCCTTGACTTCACTTTTTTCTGCCCCCTCCCCCTCTAGTGGGTTATTCTTTTTTTGTTGGTAATGATTATTTAACATCATTATAGAGCCTAATATGTTAGGAGAGATGCCACTATAATATGACATTATAATAGATGCACTATAATGCCACTATAAAGGAGAAATGAACAGTGTTACATATATTTAAAAAGGTGTCAGAGAATGCTCCCTGCATTGCCACCCAGCTCTAAAATGACTGATCCTCTGAGAGTTTCTCTTTGGCCTTTCCTATGGTCTGAGACCACATGCCACAGCTTGATCCTTTTGGGATTTATGCGGTTTTCCAGGTGTGTAATAGGTACTTGAGGAATCCTGCCCTCAGATAAGAAAAATTCAGTATGCAAGAGACTAATTTTGATCCTCAGGGTCTATTTAAAGTCCAGAAGTAATGAAGCGAACTTCGTGTCAGTAAAATGAGATGGAGCTGACTGACAGTGGTGGAGCACTGTGCATTGAGAAGGAGCTTGGGAACCAGGCTCCCTCCTGTAGGTTAGGATGAAGGGGAGCTCCTCTCTTCTTTCAAAGCCTGTAGGCAGATTTTTTTTCCTGCTGCTAACAACGCAAAGCACAGGAGCCTTTTGTAACTTGTCTACTGTTAGGCCAAACCAAAAAGCCTCCTGAGTCTTAATAAAGGTTGCAATCATTGTCACTGTGGTTCAGTTTTGCAATAGATGCTGTTGCGTTTCAGCAGCTTTTGAGTTTTCCAGAGACAGGCTTTGCCTGATTAAGGAGACATGGGATTCATGGAAGGCAAGGTATCATTTAGTCTTCATCTCAAGGAGTGGTGGGATTTTTCCACACCACCTTATTATTTGTTACAGTGTGTTATGCCTTCAGAAAAAACTAATTTATATGTCTCATGTAAAAAGTGGATCATAAGTGCGCTCTCTTTTTATACAAAGCCACGGCTATCAGCCCAAAAGGCAAATCCAGGGAGGTTTTTGCTTTCCATTTACAGTACTTTTCAATTGATTGGTCAGTGGTGTGTATCCTTTTTCAGTTTCTTTATTCCCTCTCTTTCAGACCTGGAATATCATTGCCTGAAATCCCGAGGGTAACATTATAGATTTCTTTTTCTTCAAACAGAGACCTTTAAACACACAACATACCTGAATTGCCCCTCTGTCTAGCTTTAATTCAGTCTGGGTATGTAGCCCAAATCAGACTGAACACCTTAATATTGTTTCTGTACACAGTTTAAAAGGTTGGACTAAAAAGGAAATAATCCTTGTCATAACTCTGTATAATAAATATAGCATGACTGGAGGTGTAAGTATGGGAGAATATCTTGGTATGAGGTGTTATAACCAAGTTAAGTTTATAATTAAATCAAAAAGCACATGAAGAAAGAAAAGCTCTAAAAAGAATGAGCATCATGGAAAGGAATGGATGGAAAATAACATAGGAGATTTTCAAAGCTTTCTGAAGTTTTGTAGCTGGAGAATTATACCTGCCATTCAGCATCGATATTTATTTGGGATAAATAAAACAGCAGTTAAGACTGCTGAAATGCATATATTAATCATCTGTAAGATAAAGTTGGTGGGGAAGATTGAAAGATTAGAGAACAAAGGGAAGAGTGTAAGCAAAGAGAACAAAATAAGTTTGTCCAACGGGCTAAGATAAATAAGAGATTTTCTAACTAGAAAAGAAAGGAGGTTACTGGAGAAAGCAGTAGAATTTGAGACTTGCAATGGTAACCTACCTTTGGTTGAGAGAAATGTATTTTTTGGGTGTTAAACATTTTGACTTAGTTTTCTCAATGAAGATAAGGGTAATACAAATAAGAGAGACACTGAAACAGAAAAAAACCCCGAAGGAATTAATACAGGCTCTGAATACTGAGAAAATCCAGGCCTTGAAAAAATAAACCCAGCTTTCTGTAAGAAGTTAAAACACTCAGGAGGAGACATGAAGATGCTGACCCTGCCATGGGAAACAGTGACTGGCTGGCAATGCCTAATGACTTGAAGTATAGTCAAAGACTTAATTCTTGGCAGATTTTAAGTCACGACAGATGTTTTGGATAGTCTGTGGTTACAAGGGGATAGTTTTGCACATAGTGGTTTCCATTATCTTTGTGTACTACATGCTTTTTTTTTTTTTTTGAGTTCACTGTAGAGAGAAGGGCACCAAAATGGGACCAAGTTGAGGCTGATGAGGAGGAGCAGTGATGAGAGGCCACATCCTCATTCTATTTCAGTAGGGTATTTAATGGTAAATTTAACAAGTAGAGCAGTCGAACAGGAGAGAGAATCTGCCAAAGCAAGGTCTCCCAGTGCTTTGCTAGTGCTTGTGTTCATCATACCATACATAATCTAGCCTAAATTCTTCTATTCTAAATACAGTAAGAAAAATTAGACATTTGGAGTTTCTGTAGAGGCAATTTGGGGTTGTATATGCTCTTAAGTAATATATATCCTATTCATCATCATCCCCTGTAGTTCCAAATGGTAGGTATGTGTAAATCCTCCTTAGAAGGAGAAGACACGAGGACATAAAGTGACATTTTTAGAAGTGGACTTAAAAATCTGAGAAAACACAATGAACAGTACTTAGGAGAATAGAAGAGACTGTGGGCTCGCAATCAAGTAATTAAGGTATAAAATATCCTTTCAAAGATAGCACAAAACAATGGACAGCAGTAAAACTGATGAGTTTTCAACAAGAAAAAAATGATGAACAAAAAGAATCACAGCAAACTGCGAAATGCAAATACAGAGGCTTCACATAGTCTGATACTGGTGAGAGATGACATCGTTATGGTAATGCTCAAAGGACAAGTCTCTGGTTTTAGTTATTTTTTAAAAAAAAGTTATTGTACAAACAGACAAGGTTCAAAACAGATGCTAGTATGGGACAAAGGCAAGAGAGACCTTAGTTTGTTTGTTGAAGTTAGAGAAAGCAAGTCTGTAGAAAAGAAGGAAATGAAGAAGTCATTTCAGTGAGTCAGAGGGAGTTCTGAGAGGAATAGCCAGGAGAACTGCTACCAGGTTAGTTGAATTCTTCTGAGATGTAAGAACAAAGGAGCATGAACTAAAAGAAATGGATAGCAAAAATATTTACTTGGAATTTCTTATACAAATAGAGAGCAAGTGTGTGTATAAAATATTTCACTAATGATAGCAATAGGAAGAAATAATTGAAACAATAATTTCAAAGGTTTGTGTAGCTAACGTATAAAAAATACAGACATTTAACATTAGCATTTACAAAGAGCTGTTTTCTTTGAAAATAATTACACATAATATTTTTCAATGCAGCTCTATTTTAATGAATAGTAAAAGAAGGCAGACAAACTTTGAAATAGAAATTTTAATTTAGGGGTGGTTTCTACTTCTGGTTATTGGAAAATTTTCTGCAGTGATTCCCCAGCAGCACAAGTGTGTCATGTGAAATGAGGGGGTAAAAATTGCTTCAGTAAATATATTTTTGTGTCTACTATTTACCCAATTTGAAAACATGGGTAGCAGAAGGGATTGTGCCATCAGAGGAGTTTGGGTTTGGTTTTTTTTTTAATTAATTTAATTTTACATCTGTGCAGTGTACACAAATTCACATGCCAATTAAAACACAACTCAGAACTTTGCCTCTTGTAGCTCTGAAGAAAAATTGTGAGAGCACTTCAGGGATGGGTGCTACCCAAGAGCCCCTCTGTTTGATCAACATCTCCCCTTATGCTTCAGCCATGGTTCTCTTAGGTAGCACAGCCCTTAATGGAAAAGTGCTAAATGAAATGTGAATAAATGGGACATGTATGTGATTTTTTTTTTTTACCAGAGCCAAACAATCTCCTGTTTAAATGGAGAATGGCAAAAGGGAGAATTCTGTCTGTAGGTGCCACAGATTAACATGTACTATATTTATTGTTATGCATAGGAGTCACTGAAAAGCTCAGATGAGGCTGTAACATCCTCCCTGGAAATGGGAGTGTTTCCGCCAGAGTGATGATGGATCATCAGGTGCACTCTATCAGACAGAAATTTTAATCTTGAATAACTGAAGCTCAGTTATCGTGCAAGACCACTTCTATACATCTAAAGATGACCGTCTGTATAGAAGCTGTCAGCAGAGGTCCCTATGGTCTGCCAAAATCCGCATCTTCCATTTTTCTTCAAGGATGTGAAGATGGGCAAAAATGTAAGTTAATAGGAAAATATGAAGCAAATTGAAGAGTGGCATATGATTGTAAAGATGGTTGAATATTGAATTGCTGTACATTGAAGCAGTTAGGAACATTGATTACTGTGGATTTTAGATATTGGGGGGGCATCCACTATCCAAGACATGTGCTTCTTTAGAAATTGTGTCCTTGAGAAATTGAAATATATGTGCATAACCCTAAAAGAACTCTATACCTCAGAACCATTCCTGGAACATGCCTAGACTATGTTTTGCTTCGCTAAACTCATAGAAAAGATAGGATTCTCCCTGTTACTTCTCAGGCAATGTGGGTTCCAAATTGGTTCAAATCCCAGTCATCCAGCCTGAAGAATGAGATATTCCTGAAAAAGTGGGGTACGCTGTCTGCAGTACAGATATGTGCTGGGGCTGCACATCCAGGCTGGCTTTAAATTAGGTTGCTCAGCGAGTAATGTAGCCCCCAGCAGCGCAGAGCCGGCATAGGGCAGGCTGTTTACTCAGTTTTTCAGCCATGGAGCAACATTCACATCAGTGAATGCAGGGGAGACATACCCAGAATAAGAATGTGATTTATTCTTTCAATGTGAGAAGCAGCTATATGTTCAACAAAGGCTTTCCTTAGACTAATGGCCAAAGTAGGCCCCAGTGCAACTCCTCTATAGACTGAGAAGAAAGGATTGTTTGTTGAGGCCCAACTGTCCCCAAAAACCAGTCTGCTGAGTGGATTCTGTCATGTGTGAGTTCTCTGCTCACTTCATTGTCACGGGTGTTTCCGCAAGCTTGCCATGCACAGCATAAGCGGGGAATTTACTACAGCAGTTGCTGATAGAGCAAATAATTCAAAGTCCTGTCACAGCTTGAAAAGAACAGATGACTACTATAAACCAGTTTAATATATATAAGATATTGTTTACCAATGGAATACAGAACAATGTGATTTTCTATTGAACCTCTCATTCTCAAGGAATGGCAAAGCATTTAATGAAGGTGTGAGTGAGAGTTGTGGTTGTTCAGCTCAGAGCATGGCTGGTTTAGTGTTTTGATGCAAAATCATTATGTGCTCAGCAGTAGCTTGCAGGGCTGTGGCCAGTAAGGGCTGTTGTGCTGAGACAGGGGACACTATCCCTGACAGTGTTTTTGTCCTCTTGAACTGTCTGTGGTATTGCTTACCCTCTCCTTGGATAGAAACCAGAGGAAGAAAGAAAGAAACTTTTGTTAATTCTTATCATTTCCCCAGTGCTGGTGACAACTTTGATCGTGTGGCACCTTTACTAGTTAATGGCCAGGGCTGCAATTGGGTGATCTAGTTTGTGTGTAGGAATTTTCTTGGTCAGCGTGGGCCTCCTGTATTCTTGTGAGACAAGAGTGAGCTCTCCTGTTCCAGTGTGGGTAGCTGCCCTTCCTGAATAGTTGAAACAGCCAAGGAGTAAAGTACATCACTTGCTTCCCAGGGGCACTTGACTTCAGATGAATTTGAAAGTCATTTATGCATCTAATTCATGTAAACTAATGCTCCTGAACAGTGCTGCCTTTTCAACCCCGTTTATAATATCACTTATTTTGGATGCCACTCATTTCCAGCCTTTTGGAATTCTGTTTTTATTTGCGTATTGCCTGGCAGTGATCCTTGGGTGTAACGCTGCAGTATTCTTTGTCTTTCTTAATATTCGGGTCAGGCTATCGTTACAGAAAAGCGAGACCACTCTTCCCAGCAATGAGGTGTGTCTCACCAATGTAATGCAAGGACATTCAAGCATGTGACGCAGCGCAAACGGTCGTGCTTGCACAACCAGCTCGCTTCTTTCAACTGCACATTAACACGGTTTTTGTGCTTGCACAATTTGCAGTAAAATTGGCTGGAAGTGTAGGTAGAATAGAGGAATAGTTGCTCTAAAATAAAGGTGTCCAGCTGAAGGAGGCAGCCTAAGTCTGGGAATCTTGCAATAGAAGGGAAAAAAATGCATGTATCCAGTTGTCTTATGTGAAGCTGGGTTATAAAGCACATGCTAGCGCAGAGACCAGTCCAAAGGGGCCTAGTTTCTGTAATACTCTGGGACCCTGAGTCACAGTGTGGGTCAAAGGCTACCAAAGCTTATGGGGTAGATGCACAGCCTTGGATGTAGCAGGCAGCCTGGCTCATCTCTGAATTGCAAGTGAATCCTCAGTTTAGCTCTGTGGCAAATGAAGCAAAACTCCAGGAGCAGTGTATCTGCCCGTGGTATGCCACATGGTATCCCTGTACAGGCACCCTGGCTTTGTGGTAGCAGTGTGCTGTAGGTGGTCACGTGTTGGGTTTCTGATGGAGGTAGCTGGAGGCAGTTTCATCCCAGAATGCCCTGCAGTTTCTCTTGGCGTGCAGCTCTTGGCACAGGCTGTTGCTGTGCTGTTTACGGGACCCTGACTTGGTTTTTCTCACGTGCATGGTACAGTATGCGGGCACTGGCAGTGTGCAGTTGTTAGGACACAAAGGTGCTGTGTCACCATGGGCATAAATGGCTGGAATATGATGGCAAAATGCAAAAAAAAAAAAAAAAAAAAAAAAAAAAAAAAAAAACCTGTAAGGACCCAAGAGGAGGATTCCCCAAGGAACAGGAAAGGGTTTGTGGAAGTCACTAGCTACCTACAACAACTACTTTGGAGCTGCTGGGGTCTTAGTGCATTATTAATGAGGGGCACCGAGTGCCTTTCTTCAATATCCATTTTCTGGTAATTATTTAAATACAAATTAAAAAAAAAAAAGAAAAGAAAAATGGTGATGGACAACTTTCCAATATTTCCACTCATTGATTGTCCAGGGAGCTCACAGGTGTCTGTGAGATTTGTCTTGAATATATACATAACAATAGAATATCTGCAGTGCTATTTTCCTCATTTAAGGCATCATATATTGAGGTTGTAATAAAGCAAATGTGGGGGAGCTAATAGACTTTTTCAAGAGCCCTGAATTTGCTCTGTCTGGAATGATAGGCTTTTTAAGCTGAATTACCACAAACCCTTCAATGAGTGAGTTTCAGGACAAATATTAAACGTGAATTTTAAGTTCCTTGTTGGAGAATATAATCTAGAATTTATTCTGAATGGATAAAAAAGAGATTTTGCAGAAGACTATTAACTATTTTGACTTACCCTTCACAAAGAAGAGGAACTATACACGTTGACTGCTGAAGCCAGTAAAAGCCAACAAAAGAAGGCCAGTCTAGGCATTTCACAATAGATACTTATATAAATACTCACAAATTACAGTCCAGTAAGGTCTCATGATCAGAGCATGAGACACATTAATGGATTCCCATCTTTGCTCTTCCTGTTCCAGCCCTTGAGTGTCATGCAGTGGTGGCTCAGCACAGAAACAAAGCCCCTCTCCAGTGCAGGTATTTGCTGGCCTACACATGGTGTATGGAACCCCAGAGTAGGACAGAGATCATGACATCATGCTCCACAAAAACAGGATTTCTTATGGTTGGGCTCAACTCTCAGAAGGCTGTTGTGCAGGTCTTCCTCAAATGTGGCTTGTCATGCAGGTCCTCACAGATCAGGACTTAGAAATGTGAGTGATCTGCTTTCAGCCTATGTGAACAAATGCAGATTTATTGAGAAGACAATGCTCTTAATGGATCTGATTCGGTCAAACACTTAAGCATATCGCTACCTTCAGCCATGTGGGACATTTAGATTTTAATGATGCATACCTTTGGAAAAAACACAACCTGTTTGTGATACTTTGTGAACAAAAAGGGAGGCTGTGTTCAGCAACTTCTTTTTCTGCTGGAAATTATTCATTCAGGTCACCCTCATACTGTAAAAGTATAGGAGTAGGAGTGAATCCTGACGAGTCCTTAAGGGGGTAAAGTCACTCCATTGCATACAGAATGTGGAAGAATGGGTGAGAGGATGGGGAGGAAAAGAGCTTCTGCTTCCTTCTGCTCCTAATCCCCAAAGCATCACACTGGTCACAGGTCCTCAGTGTTGTGGTATGGCACGAGGGCTGACCCAGCCCTGATGTGTCCTCCTGTGATAGGACTGATTTCACTGTACCTCTCCACAACTTTTTTGTCTGCCTACCCTCCACTGTTCCATGGAACTGGTGTCACTGGGGATATGGGCATCACCCTGTGGGTATTGCAGCCAGAGTTGCCCCCAGTTGTCCACTGTCCTCCATGAAATTCACTGTGGGAGGAAGAGAAACTTGCAGAGCTGAGGCTTGTTGCTATCACGGGCCTTGCAGTTACCTCAGCAGCTGGACACATGTCATTGAAAGTCAAAGAAGGGGAAAAAAAAAACCCACAAAACAAGTTTGGGAAAAATCCATGTCAAACAATACCTGTTGTAGGAACTGCTTTCAGCGAGATACAAACACATTATCCCTTCATTTCTGCAACGGTTCTGAGTTGCTTCATTAATAACAGACTTGTTTTGGAAAGTGACAAGATGGGAACTAGCACTGTAATTACACACTGCTCTTTTTGTGAGGACTGCCATGAAAACAACTGTGAGTTCTCATTACCTCTGAAGAAATGCAGTGAAAAAAATTTCTTAACACCTTGCCCTCTATTACAGCTGGACACTGTTACAGAATGACATGAATCATTCAAAAGTGAGAATGTAACCCACAGAAATGTTATTCAGTAGACTTCCTACAAAAGAAGTTATTTCTGCTTGCCTAATTAAAGGATAGTGGGGAAAAAAAGTATATTTTTGGCAGTAGTTGTGGAAGTACATTGCTTTTGACTCAAAAGTCAGATCATCATAGCACAAACAATTTAAAAAAGGAAAATGTTTCCTTTTCCTGGAGTTAAATAATTAAACTTTCTCCCTGATCAATTCACCAAACACTAAAGAAGGAGACATTCCATGGTTCTTTAGTACCTGGAATGCCATATATTTTTTTTCAATTCAAAAATTGTATTGTAGTGAACTAACATACCCAGGGCTTACCTGTGCTCTTTAAATAAAGCAGTGATAATCTTTATCATTACTCTCTTGACTTTGTTTCAACATGCTTTTTAATGCAAATTTCCTAATCTAACTTGTAAAACATTTAATATTTAGAATATACTCCTTTAAGATCCATCAAAAGAGGCAAAGCTGCATAACAATGCCTGGTGCTGGAGCATTGTGAGCCTGCTACAAAGGAATGAGGTGATTCTTTCTTTCAGGTCAGAAGGTCAGGCTTCACTGCATTAATTTTGCTGAGTCTCTTTGTTATTTATAACAAACAAGGTCATTTATTTTCATTTCCTTGTTTCTAATTGCATGCATCTCCTTTGGAGTATGAACTCAGTAAACAGGTGGCTGAAATGCTGGGGAAAATGCTTGAAGCTGTTCCAGAAAAAAGGGCATGTCCCACACTGGTAAAGCAATTTGATGAGTTAGAGATTTAGTCATAGCAGGATGTGCACCTGCTTGAAAGCAAACACGCTTCTCTTTGGCACACACAGATACATGCAAATTAAAAGAGATTATTTCGCTCTGAATGGCGGGCTGATATTTGATCAAATTTAACATTGTATATTTTAAATAAAGCCTTGGTGTATATTAGTGAAATACAATCTCTATTCAGCTGCTTTTGATTTCTTTTTTCCCACTTCTCTGATGAGTATTGTAAATGAATGATATTTCTTCACTAGCTGAGCCTATAAAGAGAGTATGTCTCCAGAGGAGAACTTTATCAGAGAATCTTTATGATTAGAACTACCTCCATGCACTGAAAAAAAAAAAAAAGAAAGAATGAAAAGCTTGGATGGTTGACTGACAAGGAATAAACCCAGATGTTAAATTTTTAATTCTAAAATGAATTTCCACAAATTAAAGGACATTCATTGAAGTGATAGTAATATGTCTTTTTAATCCAGTAAGACCCATGTTTTCAGGCAGCCCAAGCAGAATTCCTAAATATATTTATGGGCAGCTTTTGCATAGGTAGTTACTGAATCTGCATTTGAAAATACAGGGACTACATGGCTAAATGTGTGGCTGCTTTGTCCTGAAAGATGAGATACATGATGGACTACCTTGGTTTTAGGGGCAGTTCAGAGTATAGCAGGAAGCAGTAATTGTCTGGCATGACTGAGCTTTTGTTGTTGATAGCTGAGAACGGGTCCAGGGATGAATCCATAAGGGAAACAGAGGGTGCTTTTTTATCGAGATCTTCTATTTCTGCAAAAAACAGGAGGCACCATGCCCTATGTCCATAGGCTCAGCGGTGAGCTCTGGGGCTTCAGAAACTCTGTCTCAGCAATGGGAAAATGTGGGAAGAAAGCTGGGGAGATGGTCGTGCCATTCCAAGGGACAATTGTTTTGTCCATTTGCTAAGATTGGGCATATGGGGGGGTGCTTGGAGGAGTCTCTGCAAGGTCATGTATCCTCCTGCTCTTTCTGTTATTTGTCTGCAGATTATTTCCTAAGAGTGGGGTAGGGAAGGCAATTTGGTTGTAAGGATTATGCTACTACTTTTATTGTTTAGGATGCATACTGTAGCCTTTCTATGAGAAGATTACTGTCCCGTGTTTCTCTGTCCATGCATATGAAATACACTGTTTTAATTTCAGGGAGAAAATATCTTTAAATGGTATGGTGGTGGAAATTATTTTGTATCTCTACAAAAGATAAAAATCCCCAACCTTCCTTTAGCAAAATATTTGTTTCTTGAATGTAATTATAAATGTCATTGTACATTCTTCCTGACTTCAATGCTTATCTTGAAGAGTTCAGTGAAAATAAATTGTTTTCATGAAAGCAGAGAAGCCATTTGATAAACACAGTCTCAGAAAATTGTTCCTGAAGCAGAGGTCGTTCTCTCACTTTAAAAGAAAGAGAATATGTTTTAGAAAACAAGCCAGGCAGCAGAAATAAGCATTTTTTTTGTTTCAGTCAATTCATTTTAAAAAGCAATGTGTAAATCACATGGAAAATTCTGCATTGATTATTTTGACTGCTGTACAACCCTGAAATAAATGGAGTTGAAATGGACTTATATCAAAGAACACTGCATTTAGCAGCAAGTCCAAGTGTTATTTTAGTACTGATTTCTTTAGATTTGGTTTTGTGATCAGCTGTTTTATTAAATATTAGCCATTCATGGAAATGAGGGCTGATTCTTTAAGAACAGCTTGGCACATACTGTTTATGAGCTTGGGGAAATAGTCTAGAGGGCTGGTTGAAATCTGTCTTCAGCTTTTCGATGTTGAAAAACCAGCCCACTGAAGCATCAAAAAAGAGAGCTCAACTCTATAAACTGAACGTAAGTCTCCTGAATGAAAGTATAGCAGCTCGTTTTGGAGATGTTATTGTGGTCCCGAGATCACACTTCTAGAAATCTGCTTGTTAATTTTTAATCTGATGAATTTATGTATGTGTCTGTTACTAAGTCCCAAACTCTGTTGTACAAGTTCCTATAAAATAGTGGTTTATGTTTTTAATTCTCATCTAGAATTATGCTACTATTAATAACAGAGTTATTAATATGCTCTCAGAAGACTATATCATTAATTAGGAGACCTAAAGGATAAGTAATGAGTCCTTTGGAAGACTATTCCCAGTTATTGTATGGAGCTGATATATCCAAATAAAGCTCTGTGTCTACAGTCCTGTCAAATGTGGATAAATTTTTCTGTATCTTCACATATTCTCTAGCATGGGTCACTAATTATTTTATGCTATAACCTGTGCTGGTAGAAGGTGACATTCATGTCATGGTAAGTCACTGTAACATTTGAAATGGACATGAGAACAGCAGCATTCTTAAGTAATGACATTTATTTTTAAGGCATGACTGTAAAACTATACATGGCTTTTTACCTTAAATCTTGGCAGTGTCTCATCAAGTCCTTCAGTGGCTTCCAGGTGATGACTAAAAGCCCATCCCTTCCACACCCACCAAGAAAAGATGCACACTGCGGTAACTGAGAGGATGTACAACCATTTCCATGGCTTCTGGGGACCCCAGGGCACTACTGCTCACAGCTCCCCAGCTTACCATCCAGGCTCTCAAGGGTAAGTGTGCCCTCTCTTTGGGGAAATATGGTAGTGTTGCAGTAAACACGCAAAACCACAGAAAGATATTTTCTTGATCATTCCAGGAACATGACCACATACTTGTTTAGATGCTTTGTAATGAAATGTGTGCACATGAAATGTATCAGAGGTCATATAGCTAGCTATAAGCTGTATATTTAAAATAATTACCTAATAGAACATTGGATGAAATTAAAACTGAAAAATATGTATGAGTGAGTCTGGTGCAGATACAAGGATTACATCTAACCTTTCTCACCTGGAAATACTCTTCATCTTATCTCACTAAGACTTTTCAGATACATTTCATTAAAATAATTCTGTCAGTAATGAGATTTGGTTCTACTATAAAATGAAAGCTTCTGCCTCACAAATTCCTCTAGACCAATACAGAAATTTAAAGAAGAATCTGGATTGCTCATGATGAGCATGTTTTTCTTTCTGTAGACATTGTACTTGTAAATTCTCTTTAAAAAGTAGATGCTAGTAGCTTTCCACACCCTCCTTTTAATAAATCTTTTAGTTTAAATTCAACAAACGTATGGATGTAGAGAGAGCTAGAGGGGAAAAAAGCCACAAACAAACAGAAACATACCACTCATCTTTCACAGCTTTATATCAACAGATGATATAAATACAATACATATAGACACAGACACAGAGTGATTTCTAACCAGGTTTTCCTGGCTTGCTTTAAAATGGTAGCCCCGGAAGAAAGGAATACATTGCAACAATTTCTTAGTTTCAGTTAAAGCCTTTATTCTTTAATGCTAATCTAGAAATGACACTGTTCCAGTCATTGTTCTCTTAAAGAAATCAATTTTTATATTACTGGACAGTTTCTTTTCTGCTTTCAGTACTGCAATCAGTTTGTTTTTCAACGTGGTCTTTATCTCACAATAACTGTATACTAGTATGTCAGGATACTGTAACGCTGCCGTCAATAGCAACAGGATATTCGCTCTGCCAAAAAAGTAATCCTATATTGTCCATTACACACAGGTTATTTTGGAGGGTTGGGGAATACTTTCTTTAAAGTGGCAGAAACCTTTTTGCTGTAACATGGTTGAACAGTATTAGTGATTGTCTCTGCTCTGGAAACAACTCAAATACTTGTTTTTCTGCTATAATATGGTTAAAATTGTCATATGTGAGTTGAGGTGCTAAAATACTTCAGGTAAGATATGACACTTCAGCGATCCACTGAAACATCAAAGCAGGCACATTTAAATGTTTAAAAGTTGAATAATGTTGTTTTTCCCAGTTTCACAAAGTAATGCATTTACTGACTTGGGTCTAAAAGAAACAGAATTTTTGCAAATAAAACCCTTCAGTTGTTATTTTTTATTTTTTTTTTCCCTTTTTCCCTCCCACTCCATGCTTGTATTTTTAAATAATGATTTGTATTTTTAAGAACTGACTATTAATTATATTTTTTTAAATCCTTTGATCTGTGGTTTTCTAGGTGCAGCAACTGAGACAAAGAGAAGGTAAATGATCATCTGGCAGACAAGCACTAGACTCCAGCTCCTCCGATTATTTGGCTGCTCCCATCTGCTGGCCGACATTCCCTTCTTTACTGCAGGAAACACGGTCAGTGACTAATAAGTGTTTATTGATCTCTGCTTGAGATACTTGCTGAGAAATGTGGATATCAATGAATATTTGATCTGAATTAATGCTAAGAACAAAAGTTTTCTCTTTACTGCCTCATTTATATAAGATATTCATGCCTGCATGATCACTTATAAATGCCAGCTGACTCTACAATCTGATGGGAAGGGAACTTCAGTGAGATAAACTCTAATGAATTGATATGCTGTTAATTGTACTTTTTCTTAGCCAAAAGTTACCAGCGTAGTTGTTGCTTTGAGGGCTAAGTCAAAATATTATTGATTCTCAGATTCTCAGCAGCTGTACTTGATAAGTAGAATATAGGTTTAATTCAAAGCCCATTGCAATCAATTAAAGGGACTTCCTATTGATCCTAGGAGGCTTTACATTATTTTCTAAACCAGACCTGGTTGGTGCTCTGCCTTTCTTTTCTCCCCTTGTATTCTATCCTCTCTGTTTTGTGCCCTTTCATCCTCCACATGTGCTCTGGGGAGCAGGAGCTAAGGTGCTGCTCCTTATCCAGTGACATCAGGGATGTATTAATCCATCTCTTGTTCCTCACAGTTTTTATAGGAGCCAATAGATGTGGACCCTGCACTGTGAAAATTAATGCCGGGTCTTTTTAAGAGTTGATTCTGCATTGTGAAACTGGAGCTCAGAGTCTTGGGCCAGACTCAGTTCATTCCACCATTCTCCCACTTTTTCCTGCCCCCTCTTATGTTTGCCTGCTTTTCCAGGGAGGGGACTGTCAGGCCAGAGACATGGGTGTTGTTGAGTTGAAGTACTTGTGGAAGACTTGGCTGTCTACATGAACGTTTGTATGCTAGGGAGTTGGTGTGTCTTCTCTTATTGCTGAGGTTTCTTCCTGACTCTGCTGTTTGCTGGAGCAAACCTCTTCCAAGTGCCTTTGATTTCTGCATAGTAAAAAGAAAGGTGATGTTACTGAACCTTTGGTAGTGTATCCATGTTACAGACTGGGAGACTTACACAGGGTTTGCAAAGTAGTTTGGGGAGGCTGTAAGGGTACCAGTTAAAGCAAATCAGTCATAACTATTAAACATTCCCTTGCTGTGTCCTGGTACCAAGAAAAGGACTCTCTGGGCTTGTGAGAGACTCATCTAGGCCCAGAACATTAGCATTACCTGTGCAAGTTTAAAGGTTTCTGGGCAGTAGTCAGAATTTGTTATGTATGCTTTCAAGTTTGCATAGGACTGATTCACTCCAATACAATTTCTGCTCTTGCATCAGAAAAGCAGTTTGAGTTTTCTTAATGGCTTTTAAAATTGAATTGTGATGATGAGTCAGAAGTATAGCTGAAGATGGAACAAAGTCCCAGTTTGAGTGTTACTGCCTGAATCATAATTGCTGGCATTGGTAGGCATACATTGGAATCTTATGGAACAATGGTTTTTAGAAAGTTTCTCTGAAATCAAGCCTACCCAGGACCAGGGAAATTACTGGAGTACTCCACTTACTGTAGATACAGGCTTACATTTATTAAACCAGAAAAAAAAAAAAAGAAGGGGATACTTACCTGACATTGCAAATACTTCATCATTCCAACTTCTCTGAAAGAAAAAAAAAGTAGAATTCCAAAGTCATAATTTACTGAAGGACCTTAAAGAGAATAGAGAGAAAAAAATTGTTGGATTCCTTTCAAGTGATATGTACAGAAAGATATAAATACATTGGCTCACATGCCATCCTTAATGTACTCCTGAGATAAATACATTGTTACTAACAAACAGATTTGACATCAGGCATATGGATTTAAAGTGTAGCAGAGATTACTCAAGTTTACTTATTAAATAAGGTACATTGAAGAGGTATTGAGAAGTGAAAACACACACTTGCCTCATTTTTTAGTTTGCAAAATTCTCTCTGGCACAGTATCACATAAAACCTATTATGTTGTTTAAAGGAGAAAAAATTAGCATATATTCTCCCAGTTTCTCATCCATTTTTCTTTAAATCACTCATTAATTTCACTGCAGCCTTACTAGTTCTGCAAAAGACTTCATTTGGGCACCCGGTAGAAGTGCCAAAGCTTGATTAGAGCCTGGAAGTGAAATTTTTTTCATTGGAAAAATCACCAAAGTTCTCACTTTTAGTTTCATGATTGTACAAATAGGCAGTATTTCAAAACTTTTCAAGAAATGATATTTTTTTGGATAAATGTTTTGCCAAGCTGGAACTGGTTTACTCTATTCCACCTCCCCCCCCCACCACCCAACTAATACACAACTTTATTTCATTTATATTTTATCTTTTTGTTTTCTGATTTTTCGATTTTTCTGTTAGGTTTCGCCTGCGTGCTTGAGAAAGGGGTACTAGGTTTTTTCTTTTAGTTTTGTGCTTGAATATTAGAATTGAGCCTATTGTATTTTGGGTTTAGAATGTTAGGGTGTAGTTGATGGGTTTTTCT
>JAAGNO010021247.1:0-19538 GCA_033439905.1 Ceryle rudis | reverse complement strand
CCCCAGCCCCGTGGCAGGCGGGAGCGGGCCGCTGTCGTCGTCCCTGGGAAACGGGAGGGGGGAGAGAGTAATGGAGACACCCGCCCCCCGACTCCTTCCGCCGTCAGGCTGGGGGAGGCTGAACGGAGAAGAATAGGTCTGGCGGCGGGCTGAGGGGAACAGGAGGGAGCGGGTGGAGGCCGAGGTGGAGGAGGCCCTCTGCCTGCGTCGGGCGTGCAGCGGGGCGGGTGATGCCCGGCCAACTTAACGCAGCCGCCGGAGGAGGCTGCGCGGGGCTACGGGAGGGTTTACTGGCTCGCCAGGAGTGGGGCCTGGGCTCTTCCCCGCGTCCCTCGCCTCTTCTGCCGCCCCTTTCCTCCTCCCTTGTTAAATGTGTGCCCGGACCCCGCCAGCGCACACTTTAACACCTCGTGGAGCTGTGTTTTAAATCGATGGATGGGAATACAAAGGCCTGGAGGCTTGTCTCCTTGTTGGAGAATAGTATATTCACTGTGGTCAGTATGAAAGCAGGCATTCTCTACCTGCTGCACACAGCTCAGGTCCCGCACCAAAGCATTGCGCTGAGAGTGGGCTACGGCACCCACAAACACACGCTTATGGTCTCAGGTATTGCTACGGCACCTGCTTCTCTTTTGTGCTGGTAGCTAACGTTTATTTTATCGCAAGATAAATTTCTTGTGGCAACTTTGCTTTGTTCCTCTTTACTGCGAGAGTTTGAGTTTGTATCATTTATATTTTGAAGTTAATGTAAGAGCAAGGGAAATAAATATTTTTTTTATAGGAAATCATACGTCTTTAAAAAATAAAAATTTTCTTAGGTTATCATAGAAAGCATCAGCTCTGGTTACACTGTGTAGTTCTACAGGCTGCGCACATATTGCAGCTCAGGGTTGCCTTCTTGCTAACCCCATCAGGGATGTAGTACGGTCTTAATGATTTTAAGTAATATAATGCTGGTTTGTTTTTTTAGATGGTGATTTGATTTGTAGTGGAACAGTGTGCCAATCTTGTTGTTTCTACAAGCTGCAATAAGATAGGTTTTTAAAATGGACACATACTTTCAGTTGAACATCTGTAACAGATGTGCAGTTCTAGGTGTTGCACTTGATTCAATTTGAATTCTTAAGCACAAGAAATCCCACTGTGGGCCCAAGAAGAAAAATAAATACTAGAACCAATTCCCTCCCCCCCCCGCCCTTTTTATTATTTGATTGGCTTATGTGCTATATTGTTAGGTGGCGAAAAGGAAGAGCCTAGTCAAAAGAAAAGAACATCAGTAGATTAGAACCTTTTTCTCATATATACCTACTAGTGTGAGCAGAAGTCTTCACTTTCATATTGAAGAACAACTTCTGGCTGACTTGCTGAGCGCTCAGGTATAAGTACTGTAAAAATAATTAACTCCGAAGATTTCAAGTGAGAACTGTACTGAAGAGGAGAGCTTTAGAGTGCACCTTAAATCTTGTAAATGCATGAAAAGCAGTAAACTAGATTGTTGGAAAATAAAAAGCAGAAGATCAGGCAATGACATTTTAACCAACTTATCTCCTATGGTATAAATAGACAGCATCTATGAATAGACTTGTTTTTGTGTCTTCTCTTTCAGTTTTATTTTAACCTGTGTCTCTGTATTTGAATGTGGGGCTACACCAGTAGGAAGGCTTTAAAGATGCTGTGACTGAACCCCCGATCCTGGAAGGAAATAGTACAAGACCTGCAATATCTGGGGAATCCTGTGTCATTGCTAGCCACTCTTGACACCTCTATACCCAGTGCAGAACATGATTTTTAACTCTCTGGCCTAACTGACCTATAAACATTTTGCATTTTAGAACTGTGAAATGATTAATAAATATTTAAAGTAGCTGAAGAGTATGAGTCCATAGATTTTAGTTTGTGCCATACCTAAATGCTTTTGGTTAACTTACAGAATATTTGTACTTCACCTCCAAAAATCCTTTTCTTTGTTTATATTATGTTTTAAGGTCATATTATACTCCAGAAATGATGTCAGAGTTCTATTCTAGAAATTTTAGGCTTAAAATAGATGGAAATTAAATTTAACAGTAGATAGGATAGACTAAATCATACAAGAACTTTTACCTTATTTTCCTCATACAGTTTGCATTCAGTTAATAATTTTAAAATTGTTTATGTATCTTAGTGGTGAAATCCAGATGATGCTTTAGAAAGAATGTTCAGATACATTTAAACACTTAATGCAGCTTGGGTGGGTTTTTGTTTGTTTGAGTGGTTGGCTTTTTTTAAAGGAAGGAGTTGAGTTTGGGTTCTGCAATGAAGCTAAAGGCAGCTGTCCATAAAGGTAGTATAGCTTACTCTAAATGTGCATGAGCTGAGCAATATCTTGTATTATAGCTATTCTATATGGCAGTGAGAATTGAAGTGATTAACATAGGCTTGTCATAAATTTGATTAGAAAAGAAATATCTAAAATTTATTTGAACTCTGACTGCTGGAAATAATTCTGGCTATTGTGGAAAGCTGTTCAGTGCCACGTATCATCGCCAGACAGTGTCAGTGCTGTACCTAATCATATATATAAAATTAGCCCTAACATTTGAGGTCTAAGGAAAGATAAATTCAAAAATGAGGAATAATTTCACTCTTAAATAAAAAATACGCAGTATTGTTTTCACATAACGATTGATGTTTTACTGTTTGATTAAAACGGCTTGGTAACTGAAAAACAGAATATTATACAACTGACTTAATATACTGTTGAGGTAATTGGCAATGTTTTATACCACACAGTTTATCATTTCCTATGGGTGACATCATGAAGGCAGAATCCTTTTCCTCCAGGTCTCAGATCAAGCCCCAAGTTTTGTTCTGCAAACCGCAACATCGAAGTCAAGAATAGGTCTTGACAGAAGAAAATGACTGAAATGTTTCATATTCTTTAAACACTGTATAAAATATATTTTATTACAAAGGAATTGAAATGGACTAGATGTGAGCATGCATACTGTCACAGTTTCAGTACTCAGCTGGTAATATTTTAATTGCAGACTTACCTAATTAATACTTAGCCTTTGTCATATAGTCAGTTCAATGTTTAAGTCGTGCTGTCAGCTTCTAATCTGGCCATTCTCACATTGGTTTCAGGACCTGTACCTAAAGATGGTTTCAGGTGCCATACTCCCTAGTTTTCTTGCAATACTTGTCCTTTTTGCAGTGGCAGGCTTTGTATTTCCAAATTATTTTTCACATTATGATGTGAGGAACGTGTGCAGATAAGTGTGAAAGGAGACAGATGCTTTAATTCTGAAATACATTTAGTTATTTTAAAATTTATTTTTATTTGGATCTGTAGAATAAATGTAAGAAGTTTTACGGGCGCATAAATAGTTGTAGGACTGGCATTTATTTTAAGGGAAATAGAGATCACCAATTGGTTTTAAGTACAACACTGGGTATTTGAGGTAATACGTTGTTTAGCCATGTTAAATGCATCTTTAAGATTTTGAATAACAGGAATCTTGAAAGGACATTTCTTTAAGTTTTAAAGGCAAATTAAACTTTGCTTTCATTTCTTTAAAGCCTATGGTGGCAAATCACTGATTGAATTCAGTTAAATAGCATTTCTATTCATTTGAAGTTTCTCAATTTCTTTAGTCGCATAGAGGCACACATTTCATGTGTGAGCTTTAAGTCTTACTGTTGATGATGCCCTTATTGTTTGTTGTGTTGTTGTTTGGGGTTTTTTGTACTCTGTTTGAAAACAAACCAAAAATTTCTTGCACATAAGCTTTGCACACTGCAGTTAAATCATTGAAAATTACTTCTGTGTTACAAGTTGCTGAGACTGGCACCTGCAGTTTTGAACTACAGCCATTTAGAAGGTTAACAACGGTAAAACCTACTTAGGGCAGTTTGATAGCTTAAAAAAAAAGTGAAAACATACGTAGTTGTAGCATTTACATTGATGAATCCAGTGAACAATAGTTGTCAGCATCCTGTGCTACAAATTTGAGCTGAAATGTAGTGGAAAAATTACATTTTTTTGTATTTGTCAGGCAGTGCAATATATTATACTGGACGGGCAATTATGAAAAGGGAAATCATGTATTTAAATAACAATAATAATAATAATAATAAACCCTGAAGAAACAGACAAAACAAAATAACCAACCCCCCCAACAAACAAACAAACCAGAAAAGAAAATAAGGCAAACCTTCTCTCTTGAAGCCCAGGAATAAGAAAGTCATGTGTTTTCTGATTCCTTTCAGAAATGCTATGTTAATTTGAGCATATTTTGTATAAAAAAGTTAAAATCCTCTCTGTACAACTGGATGCTGATCTTTTCATATGTGAGGGAATTGAATGGAATACTTAAGTGTCATCATCAAGGTGTGGAATATGCTCCATCTTAGTGCTTCAGGATGAAGATGCACATAAAGCACAGGAAGATGACAGGTAGCGATTACAGTTTTCTCCAAGAGTGATATTGGTTTCTGTGCCTTTTCTCTTGTTAATCTAAATGTCTTCTAGGGTGTGAGAGACACCCTTAAAAATTCCACAGCCTAGCAATAGGCTGGGGTTTAGCTGTTGCTGACAATGAAAATAGTTGTCCTTGCATAGCTTATCATAAAACAGAGTCACGGTGAGCTTTTGGTGTGCGGAAGTGTTGTGAGAGCCATGTAAGATGACAAAAGCGATACACAAAGTCATCATTGATACTTTTGGGTTAACTGCTGCTTCTGAAATTTGTCAGTTGTAGGGACATAACCGTCACTGACCATTTGCTGCCAGTGCTGTTGTCTGTATACACTGCACTTCATTGTCTGTTGGTCACCTTTATCAGGATGTTTCTTTAGAAGTTACATTTTAAGCGGCAATGGGGAACAGTTCAGTCAACTGCAATTACAGAAATGTGAGCCTTGGAAATAACCCACATTTTAATTACTGAGCATTGGAGTATAGGTGCACAAAAGAACAGAAGCGTAAATTGAATATTCTGGTTTAGACTACTTTATTTAAATGCCATATTCTAAGTCATCAAGGCAGCTTTTTCATGAAAGAATGCCAGTTGATGCTAAAAAAAGCTGAATGGTATGCCTCGTGAAGATGCTAAATAGAGATTGATGCTGAATAGCTGGGGAGAGTGGAAAAAAGGATACTCTTTGAAATAAAGAACCGGGGCTTTGATTAGTGCAAGTAGTGATGCTAGCAGTTAAGTATGAGGAATGGTGAAAAGGAATGTAAGATACTCCCTGGCATTTTTTTTTTTTTTTCCCCTCTAGATTCTGCTGTGTGTTTCACAGCAAATGAAGCACTTAAAACATCTGCATTTTTTCTAGCTGTTGGGAAAAAGAGAAAAGTCATGTCTGTTTCCTTTTCTCGTACTGATATTACACCAGTCATAAAAAAGTGCAACTGTCTTTCATATCCTCTGCTGTTTTGAAGGATTCTGCAACTATGATACACTTAAAGCTTTCTTTTTTCTCGTTTATCTGATACAGCATTTATGGTCTGGTATTTGTGAACTTTGTTGTAGCAAATTTGGATTAAAGCTTTTGGTTTACCTCTAGTCTTATTTTTCCGAAGAAAAAGTTAACTCGGTCATATTTGCATGTGGACACACCATGCATCTGAAAAGTTGTCCCTGTTTTTTATTCATTCATAGCCTCTGGGATACATGTGAAAAAGGTCTTCAGTTTTATTTTGCATTATAATCTCATAGTGGTCCTCAGAGAAAAAACACCGAATCTTTATAAAACTGCATGATTTCCTTTTAAGATGCAGCAAAATATGTAAGAATTTGTTAATTTCCCTTTTGCTGTCAGGATCATTAAGCACAGTTATCAGTGAAACATAAACATTTCACTCTGTTTTGTCCCAGCAAGATTTCTACTTTGCCAGCTCTCAGCTATTTGCTTTTTGTTAAAGGGGCATAGGAAAAGAAAGCCCTTTTCTCTTCAAGATACAGTAAATATTAAATTGATGTTCACTTGATTAAATGTATCCATGTGTGCTGGGTAAATATTTACAGTTTTAATAGCACATTTTCAAAGACTGATCTGACCTTAGATTTTTGCCAGCCACAGAATCTTGACTTCTGGCCTTGTGAAGATGTGATCATCATGCAAGGCTTTGTTAAAGGCCCAGAATATTAGGGTGATTTTTTTAGGCATATCTTGTTCGAGGACCTGATTTCTTTCACAAAATAATATAGGACAGACATTGATTATTTTTCTGCCTTCAATACATACACTTTGAAGTTCCTGCTAAACTGTGGTCTAGATTAGATCCCTGTGAGCCTGGGAGGGTAATGTAGATCTCTGGAAACTGCAGACGCTCTTGAGCTGTAACTGGATAGTTAGAAATATCGATCCTGCTTGCTACTCAAAGAGCAGTGAACCATTTTGTAGTTTAAAACAAACGCACTTCTGAACTCTTGTGACTTCAGATCCTTTTATTTTCACCTACTCACTAAGACCATGCTTGGGGCTACAGTCTTTGGCAAAGTACTTGAAATTATCTTAACAGGTCTTACTTGAGTTTGCCATCAGCAGTTTGTTTTCCTCTGGCAATTGTAAAAGTGGAGTCTAGTAATCCAAATGGTGTTCTTACAGGGGAAAAAAAAAAGGCATTCAGAATAAAAGTATTTGATAAAGCAGCTCTTAAAATACAGTCTAGTCACTTGATTTCTTTTATCAGGATTTTTTTTTTTTTTTAACTTAGGATGAGCCCACTTTTTTCTTGTCTGTAAAATTGGTCCATCGTTGTACCTCTCAGTAGCCACCAAGGAATGTATCCCAAGTGGCTGATTCAGCCTTGGTTAGAGCCTGCGTTCCTGCCCTCAGCAGCCACTAGTGTAAATCCATTGTAAGGCCTGGGACAATGGTGCATAATTGTCTATTAACATCTGTTTCCAGAGTTCAGTGAGCTTAGCTGTGAATTCAGTATTAGTCCTTGTTCCCCTGAAAGAACTTTTCATGAATTGCATGTGCATTTCATTCCTTCCATTTCTACCTTTCTTTGGAGCTACTTTTCTGCAGTGTTTCACTGGAAGCACTGCAGCCACACCAGTCAACTAGGTAGTTTTAACAACCTTAATTGGCAACGCTGTGGGTACATATTGTTTAAGAGAAAAAGAGGATCTTCAGCTACTGTTGCACTAGTTCTTTTTTTCACCTGTCCATGCTGGTTGTACTCGCCAAAGGGAGACGCTTATTAAAATAGAATTTTAAAAGGAATTGTTAAAATTTGGAGGAATTGGAAATGAGTCCATTGCCACCATGACCCTCTGTCAGACTTATGTCCACCATAAATGTGTATTTCTTGTAATAGCCTGCTCCTAGTGCTGTTATGCTTTTGGCAAGTGAGCTATTGTCTGTACAAAAATAGCAACTATGTATATACAACAATTTATCTTTTTCTTTCCACTTTTTTTCAACAGTTTGCCTACAGAGCTTACCTGGTTTTACCAGGTACAGTTTTTGATTGTATGAGGTTTAGGTTTGTTTGTTTGTTTGGGTTTGTTATTTGTTTGTTGTTGTGGTGGTTTTGTTTGCTTGCCTGTTTGTTTTTAAGTTCCAAATGAATAATACTGGTTTGCTATCTTTTCTCCTTAGCTTTGTGATTATACGAGCAGGTAGCTGATGGGCATTTTTCTGATGCTTTAACATCAGAAATAAAATGCATGTGTTTAATATAATATGTATGTGGAAGGTAAGGCTTGACACCTCTGTTATTTTGTTTGCTGTTGATGCTTTTTGAGGGTTGACAGAGGGTGCTCTCGTTCCCTTTTACAATGAGGGCACAAAAGAAGATGTGTAAAAGCAAGGAATGGTGGTTTGGGTAGATGGTGGCTGAGCAGTGAAACAGTAGGGTAGCAACAGGTGAGAGATTGAAGGCACTTGTTTTGGTAGCTTTCAGCTTGTTTATTGCAAAGTTCTGTCTGTACCTTTAGTTTTGAAAGATTGGACTAAATATTCTTTTATAAACACTATGACAGCTGCACAAGGTATTTTATGCAAGGCAGTGAACATGTTTGAATTGGGTTTTATGATGGAAATAGCATGCATTTTTGGGAAAGATATTTCAGAAGAATACATCTTTTTTAGCCTAGGGTTCAGTGCTTCCAAATACTTGGTTTGAGTTGTAAGGGTTTCCTTGGGTGTGGTTTTTTTGTTTTGTGGGGTTTTTTTTTATTTTGTTTTTGTGTTTTTGTTTGTTTGTTTTCCAGTTTTAGTATTTATTAGTTACTTTCAAAAACTGAAGTAGAATAAATTACATGCATCCTTTACTTTCCATCCCTGTTATTGCTTTATCTTCAGAGAAGTACAAAATACTGTAAATTGTTGCTCAATATAAAGCCGTTAGTTTAAAAATCTTGGCCTCATGGCATGACTTTATGGAGCTGTCTTGACAGATAATTTGGAACTTAATACAATAGATTAAAAATGCAACTCTAATATTTTTATGCTGATGTGATTGCAGTTTTATAAAGAAAAACAATCATACTTATAAATGTCTTTTCCAGAGGTTAAGTCCAAAGAGCTTAGAAGGTATTAACCAGATTCTTGGAAGCCGATGGAGAGATCTGATCAGACTGGATTTTTTTCAGAATACCAAACACATATGAACGAAACAAAGCTGGTTCATGGGAAGAGGAATAGGTTATTCTCTGAATCTTTTTTTAAATTACAGCTTCAGATAACTTGTTGATCTTCATGGCTTGATTATGCAGTAGTTGCCACTGCTTCTTAATTTTCACAAAAGTGAAGTGGGACACTTAGCAGGAAGGGAGGAACATTTATATAACAAATATTTTGTTTGGAGAAATCCAAGCCACTATAAACCCCGATTTAAAAAAATGTAAAAAAAAATTAAGTCATGCAGTTTCATTGTGAATGCAGGGAATTAAAAACCATATCTAAGTAGAAAAATCAGTATGACAGGACAGCATTTGTTGTGAGCCCTAAAAACAGTTGGTAGAGAAAATGTGTGAGTCTGTGATTTTAATAATGTTTAGGGTCTGTCCCTATGGCTCATATCTTGCAGTTGTAGAGGTGTGATTGTATGTAGATTTCTGTAAGGCGTTTAACTTCATACTGTGCCGCACTTTACCAGCCCAGTGCACTGCAGCAAGAACAAAGGGTACTTTGTCAGTGCAGGCAGCCCAGAAGCTTGCCTCTGGAAACCTACAGAGACTGACATTGTGTCTGAACCTGATTGATTTTCCTGTTGGTGATCTAGAGTTAGCTATAAAATGTTAATGATGGAAGTTAGCCATATGGCAGGAACAATGAGAAAATTGCAGAAAGTTACATACGCCTGTTATACTCCATATTTTCATAGGTGATGTGCTTTCAAAAATATCTGGACTTTTTGATCAGTCTTTCATTTCTGTTGTTGGGAGTTTGGGCATTGGTAAAGTGCTTCATCTTGCCTGGCTATGTTATGTGGTTCGTTTAGGTTTTTCTGAGGTCTTTGTTCCCATGCAGTAAACATCGTAAGAGAAAGAGGGGGATTGTATTTTATGGCTTGTAAAGGGCTAGGAGCAAGTTAAGTATGTTCTAGAGGATGTTCTGAACTAAACATCTGTTTCCTAGTTGCATTCAATTCAGGAGACTAGAGTTGAATCCAAGTGGTTTCTTTAAGTTCTGGTTTTATGTTCCTAGTCTATTTGTACAAAGCAGGCTGTACCAACAGAACCTAGAAGCTTTTGTTGAAGGTAGTCATGAAGAGGGTTTAGAGGAAATTGTAAATAGGCTGTAATATGCCTTTTGGCTCAAGTATATGAAAACTAAAATGGAATTTTGTTGTTCCATCTCAAATTGTTTAAGATTAGTAAATTTGAAAGTCATAATTGTGCTTCATCAAAATGTAAGGGGTAGGAGAAGGAATGAACAAAGGCAGTGATGGTAACACCTGACTTCTTCATGTGCTGAAATGTGATGGTCTGGAGAGACTGCTGTATTAGCTCTGCATCTTATTTCACTTAATTGCTTATACACTCAGGATAAATGCTTGGAAGTCTCTTTAAACACAAACATGTGAAGGGTGGTGTGTAATACAACTGATGTGTAGGGGATAAGTTTTTCATGTAAGTCATCTTGGTTGCTTTTAAATTCTTTATAAATCAATTAAGTGCAACAGTGAAAGGAAGACACATGAGATATCAAATGTATTGACTATTATGTTTGTTAATTTAAGCGATGTCATGTGCTTGAAGTATTTGAAAATAATTGTATTAAGATAGTGGTTGAGTTGCAACCCTCTCTTGTTTGGTGCTTTTTTTTAATGTTGGATTTTGGCAACTCTGCTGTTTTGGTTGATTACTGGAAGAAGATAACTTTTTGTTGTTTTCCCTTCAAACTGAAATACTTCATGCAGAATGGAGTATCTGCCATTCTGGCCATCCTACAGGCACAACTTATATGCTTTAACATTTCTGTGCAGTGCAGAGAGCAATAAGGTGCTGCTTGAGTTTAAATGACAGAACTCACTGGTAGGTCCTAGTCAGCATCAAGGAAAGATCCAATTAACTGAGGGATGGGCTCATGTAATAGGTAACTTTTCTGAGAGGTGAATTTTCAGGAAACTGTAAAATGCAACATAATAGAACTTTGTTGATTCTGTAATTTTTTTAAAGCAATAACTGACAATACTCTTTTCTTGTTCTTTGCAGTGTGGTGTGATATAAATATTTGGTAAGCAATTCAGTGACTATTTCTGTATATACAATTGGATTTGATTTATTTTAATGCTATTGAAATCTGAAAGAAATTAACCTAATTTGTTATGGTAATATGTATTAAGTTTGACTTATACATATATATTTTGTCTTTTGCACATGGAAATTGCAGACGTTACTATTATATATGATGTCTGGTTAGTGTTGTGTCCTGGTAGCATCCAGAGAAAACTGTAAAAGTATTTCAGTAGAGATATGTGTAACTGGTATCCCTGACACCACTCTAGTCATAATCTCAAAGTTTGATCTGAGTCGTAGATATCAATATCAAGACGTTTATTCCCTTAGTTGCTATAGCAGTGTAACAGATATGAATATCTGCTCCATTGGATCATGTGAGACCAGAGGTGTTCATAGCTTGCAAGCCTTCTAGTGGCAAAATTACTTTTACATGAAGAATTTCCTGGCCACTCTTGCCTTTGTAAGATGTGCCCAGAGGTATGAAAAAGGTTTTATTACTTATGAATATGTATTTTAATAAAGTTAGTACTTAGGTCTAATTTTTATTTAAAATTTTGTTAGAGAAACAGCTGTCTAGCTCTCTTGCCTGTTGAATAATTATGATGAAAGATCTTGGAATTACGCGTTGGGCTTTGTAGAAGTGAAGTGTGCCATTGTCTTCCATGGAGATGCAGTAACTTGCTCTGTAAGTGACTGAGCATTCACAGAGGATGTAGTTCATGTGCGTGCTGCCCGGTCTTCACTTGAGAAACTAGACCATACCTTAGCATTTTGTAGTATACTGCCTTGTAAATTACAGCTGTTTACAAGAGAATTAACTTCTAAAGCACTTTTTGAATTATGGTTGTAATGATAAACATACTGTTTGCATTACCTAACAATCAGAATTTGAAATATGCCGATGAATTCCCAAACTTTCAGTAATCCTTCTCTTGAAGACCACTTTTCTTAATAGAATTAAAGAAAAAAATACAGAGCGGAAATTCAGTGCCTTATTTATGACATCAACTTAACCTTTTGGGTTTCCCCTATTCCCAATGTGTAATTTATATAACTCATTGCCCATGCTTTTTTTTCCCCAATGTTTGGAAATAGGGCTTAGTTTATTGAAAATTATGGTGGGGAAAGGGGGTATAATGCTCTTAAGCCTAACTCTTATGTACGCTGGAATACAGCCGTCTACCTATTTTTTTAGCTCTTGACACCATTGCTTTTTGCTACACAAATCATGACATCATTCTATCAGATTATAAAAATTTTGTATTTGCCCCTGTAATTGGCTTTATTTGTCAGCTTGGTCCTTTTTTGGATATCATACTTAAATGTACATTTCTGTAGTAAATCTGTGTAACTTGTTCCATTTGGAATCTGTTACTTCTGAAAGAGATGCATGAGGAAATGACGCTTTTTCCATTGTCCCAACAAAATTCCTGAGGACAATTTCCCATCCATTTCCAGTTAATAGTGAGTGGTTGACTGCAATGCAGAGGGTGGTATGGAAGACATGCTTGTTTTAGGATACGACACTAAAAAAATTAATGTTATGGCTGTTGTATTTTGGTTGTTTTGGTGGTTTTTTTTTTTTTAAGTAAAAGTACAGGAAAGATCTCAATTGGAAGTGATGAGACATAGAAGAATTTGAATTAGTTTGAAACAATATGTAGGTGAATGTTATAAATTGAGGAAGAACTTGTGTGACTTTTATGAAAGAAAATACTATGTCATGTATGTATCAGAGTTCTTTAAAATAGCAAGCACATGGACAGGGAAAATCTGGGTGACGTTACTTGGATTTCTGAAAAAAGTAGTTGAGAAAATCAATCCCCAAAAGATTGAAGAGAAGTTGAATTGCTATGAAGAGTGCATCCTTATATTGATAGATGTCTGCTAGAAGTGGAGATGAGGTCTCCCCTGTTCATCTGTAGAAATAGTCTTTTTTCACGATGGAATCATACATCTGTGTGTGCTGGGAATCCATGCATTTCAGTGTATTCATCGATGCTGTGGAAAAAGGGTAGAATAATGAGATAAGGTTTGTTGACAGAATTAAGTTACTCAGGATCTTGATACTGAAGGGCTAGCCATGAAGGATTGCAAAAGGGCTATTGCTCTACTGACTGTTAGATTGCACCCTACAATGTCTTTAAGTTAAACATGGTAATGCAGGATGGGGGGATAGTATGAAAATGGCAACCCTTGGTTTATGTGCGCAGTGATGGGCACTGAAATTGCATGATTTGGTAATTAGTAAGATTTTACAACTGAAATGAAAATGCCCCTTCGAAGTTCAGCAGTAGTCAAAATAGTAATCAGAATCTTGAAAATTAGGAAAGAAATAGTGGCTCATTATACTGCCATTATCTTATGCTATATAACAAAATGGCAAAAATATATTTTTACAACTCATTAACAGAATGAGTGTAGAGACAGTCTTACAAAACCAGGATAAAAATCCACCATTAAAACTATTTATTACTTTGATCATCTTGAAGACTTTTAGTGCTATCTGTCTAATAAGATGTTATGTGCTTACATGGCCATTTGGCTGGCATCTCATTCTTACTTTGCAAGATCATTACCCTGGAAATTGCTTTCATTGAGAGAGATTAGGATTTGGTGCTAAGTATATCTTTGTGGACTCCTTTTGTCCCTGAAGTGCCATTCAGATTGAAGATTAATGTTCTCTTGTATTCTGTAGTTCCCACTATTGTTTGCAGTGTGTTTGGAGATGAGCATGTTCAATCGTCTGTAATACTTGAGATAGGCAGTTCAGAGTCTTGTCCACAGCTTTCTAGAATAAACTGATA
This sequence comes from Ceryle rudis, assembly GCA_033439905.1. Classification (NCBI taxonomy): domain Eukaryota; kingdom Metazoa; phylum Chordata; class Aves; order Coraciiformes; family Cerylidae; genus Ceryle; species Ceryle rudis. The sequence continues at coordinate 6,043 of JAAGNO010021247.1, read as the reverse complement.
GGGCATTAAATTTTCATTGACTTTGCAATGAAATGTATACTACTATTAAGTGTGCTGAGTTGAACAATCACTGGCACTTTTAACAGTAACTTGAAAGTAGTCTCTTTACTTTTGTTACAGTTTTTCTCACAAAGTAAACTTGTTGCCAAAAGGTCGTATGGGAAGCTTGTATTTAATGTTCTTTTTAACTTGGTTATTTAACACCTGCTTTTTCAAAAACTGAGCCAGCAGCTTGGAAATGGTTTCTCTTACTAGGACAGACTCCTTCTGAGTCTTCTCTGATTTGTGTTTGACTTTCCCTGCCCTGCATCAAATTTTGTAGAAGTTTATTCTTTGTTCCTCCTTAACATTTGAGTTGATCTGGAAATAATGCTTTTTTTTTTTTTTCCTTTAGCATCAGACAATGCAGTTTCTTTCTGACGTTTAATTTAGCATATGATAAATGCCATCTACCTTTAGAGAAGGAATGTCTCACCTTTAGTTTTCTGATGTGCCGTAGTTTAAGAATAGGCAATACAAAACAAATCTTTGTATAATTCTGTAGAGGACTTTTATAGTTTGTTGGGGTTTGAGTTTTGGTTTTGGTGGGTTTTTTTTTTTGTTGGTTGGTTGGTTTGTGTTTTTTAATCGGGGTTTAACCTTTCAATTTATTCAAGTCAGTTGGTCTTACTGAAGCAACATTCTTTCATGTGTTGGGGTGACTTTGCTCAGCAGAGCCTTTGTATGAGAATGAGCCTTGGGTGAATACATTGCTCTTTGCAGCAGTGCTCTCTGTTCCAGGCAAGTATCAGGAGACTTATTTTACCCCTTAGATATTGGGATAGCTGGGAGACCTAAGAGCGACCTTCCAGTACCTGAAGGGTACTTATAAAAAGACTGGAGAGAGCCTGTTTACAAAGGCCTGTAGTGAAAGGACGAGGGCCAATGGCTTTAAATTAGAAAAGAGTGGATTTAGATTGGATGTAAGGAAGAATAAGTTCTTTACCATGAGGGTTGTAGAGCACTGGAACCGATTGCCCAGGGAGGTGGTTGAGGCCCCATCCCTGGAGACATTCAAGATGAGATTTTGATGAGGCTCTGAGCAACCTGCTCTAGTTGAAGATGTCCTTGCTCTCAGCAGGTGGGTTGGACTAGATGACCTCTAGAGGCTCCTTCCAACCCAGACATTTCTATGTTTCTGTGACTGTTGGATTTGGTTAGATTACCATATTCTGTTTAGTTCCTGGTGCAAAATCAGTTACTAAATGAATGGGAAAAATAAATTGATCCAACATGTGAGGTGGTTTTTGAATTGGATTTTGGTATGTATGTATATCATGAAGTGGTGATAGATGTGCCGTGCTTGAAGAGAAATTTTTTTTGGGGGGGAGCACATTTTAAAATGAGACCCCAGACTGTGGTGCTCACTACAGCAGTGTCTCTAATTTCAGCAGCAAGTTTCTATACTGTTTTCACATAAGAAATTATGCAAATACTTTCACTATGCAAGTCCTTCCAACTGTGAACTTAAGAAAATAACTAGAGAAAACAGGTTTTGCTGGTGCTCAGATATCTACCAGTAGTGATCAGACACTTAAAGAAATACTTCTCGTTTTTGGGACAGGTGTTTCATACGGGCTGATGTTTATGCACAAAGAACGTAAATGGCTAGTGAATGCAATTGGGCAGATTTTCTTCCTAATTTATAGAATCCTATGGTAGCTCAGCTCTAAAGCATGTTTTTTGAAGTTTATGTAATGTTTTGTGTGTCTACTCCTTTGCTTTCTTCTTCCAAGTTGTATTGTAAATGTGGCTAGAGTGCTTCACAACCTCTGAAACTTCTGGGTTTGTCTACCACTTGAAGATTTCATTGTTTCACTTTTTACTTGCATGAACTGCATTTCTATTGTGGAAAAATGCAGCTGCTGCCTCATGTCATAAGGCTCAAACTTCACTGAATAAGTTCTTCTAAACTGAGAGCTGCATTTTATACTAGCATATAGATAGCTAACTGTATCTTAAACAGTTATTTAGAAAAGTGGGTGTGTTTCAGTATGGTATCTGGGCACAGACGTAGGAATTTGGTGTAACAGTTCAGGAGTGAGTCAGGTCCCTGAGGCACACCAGAGCTGCCCTCCCAGGCAGAGGAAAACCACTTGGGGCAGTCTGGGGTCACATCTACCAGCCTGGCTCTCACTCCCTGCTCAGCTCATTTGGTGCACTCTGCCAGTCCCATCCTTCCCAGTTGATCTGCACTACTCAGATTGTATTGAAATCTGTCACTCAATTAATATAATCCATTTTGCAGGCTGAGGAGAGACACCTTTGTTTTTCACTTAAATGCTTCTCCATAGTTTTCATTATCCCTAATGATTTCATTTCAGCCTTGGAGATAAGAGGGGAAGGCAGAAAATTGAGCAGCACCAAGAGGTTGATAGAGCCCCATGGGTTAGTATAGTTGCCTAAATAATGATGTGGTTCTAAATGCAATTTGCTGTATTTACTACTGAGATTTTTCTGGTTTACCATTGAGTTGATACTTCCAAAGAAATTTCTCGTGCATCAGCAGATCTCATTCCTGAATGGCAGTAGTCAGCTTCAAAACCAGTGTCCACTACTTCATGTGTAGTCATGCTTGATTTGACTGCGTTTTTATTACTCGTTAGTGTGTGTCACTGATGCTCCTCTACAGTTTTTGATAGTCTGACCCTGTCTGTCCCATCCAAAACTTTATGGTGTCACAGGCACAGTCCCCAGCATAAACAGGGCTCTGTTAGGACTTTCCTCTACTATGAACAAAGCAACTGCTTATTCAAACTGTTTGCCAGCTGTCTTTAAGGAATAATTGGTTATTTGTCATATAAGAGCCTGTTTAGGGGAGTTTAGTTTGTTTGGAGCTGTTTGTGAGAGATCTTTAGTAAAAGTATTTTGGTAGTGCAGGTGGGCTGTATCGGTGGTTTCTCAGTATGCTCATCAAGTCTTCCATGGAAGGACAATAGACTCAGATGTAGCTTTTCCTTACAGTAGCTGCATGAAATTACCTGTTTACCCATTGCTTTTATTTATTTTTTATATTTTTTTTTGCAATTTATAGAAATTTTTCTAGTAGAAACATTGAACATAACGGATACATTGTTCCCTAATTCTCCCCTTGAACTCTTGTCAGAAATTCATGTTGCTTTTCCTGTGTCTTAGAAATATAAGATTGACACTTTCAAGTGAGAATTCATGAATGACAGCTAGTAGATCTTTCATTCTTGACTTCCATTATTTTTCACATTGTGAGCTTGTTCTTTACCTTCTTAAAAGCACACTTGAGGAGATTTCTGGTATGAGAAGTCTCCACATTTTTTTCCTCAGTATGTAGATATATAGTAAAAGAAGAAGGGGAGGGGTCTTTTTTTTAGGGTTTTATCTCCCATGAATACTACTTTATGTGCTGATTGTCTTCTTGCCCTGGAGGAGCACTCTAATAGATCAGCTATTCCTTTTCTCTTCTGAAAATGGCTTATTTTTTATGTTGGTGGGTTTTTTTTGTTGTTTGTTTGTTTCATTTCCTGTTTGTTTCTCAAAATTGATTGCTCCATTTTTCACATGTACATTACCTGTTAGAGCTTATGTCTACTTCTTCCCCTCCCCCCCACCCTGCTTCTCTAACCAGCCTAGCATTAGAGCAAATGGTTTGATGAACTATTTGATGGATAAGGAGTTGGCTGGATGGCATCATGCAAGGACCTGCAGTTAATGGCTCTGTATCCAAATGAAGATCAGTAACAACAACTGGTGTCCCTCAGGATTCCATACTGGGACCAGTGCTATTTAATGTCTTTATTAATGACATAGTGGGATTGAGTGCACCCTCAACAAGTTTGCAGATAACACCGTGCTGAATGGTGCAGTTCATAGGCTTGAGGGAAGAGATGCCATCCAGAGGGGCCTTGACAGCTTGAGGAGAGGGTCCACGTGAACTGTATGAAGTCTGACAAGGACAAGTGCAAGGTCTTCCTGCACCTGGGTCAGGGCAATCTCCGGCATAAGTACAGGCTGGAGGATGAACATCTTGAGAGCAGCCCTGAGGAGGACTTGGGGATGTTGGTAGATGAAAAATCAGACCTGAGCCAGCCATGTGCACTTGCAGCCCAGAAGGCCAACTGTATCCTGGGCCACACAGAAAGAAGTGTGTCCGTGGGGTTCAGGGAGGTGATTCTTCCCCTCTAGTCCACTCTTGTGTGACCCCACCTGGATACTGTGTCCAGTTCTGGGGTCTCTAGCACAAGACAGACATGGACGTTTGGAGCAGGTTCAGAGGAGGGCCACAAAATGATCAGAGGGTTGGAGTGTATCCCTTATGGAGAAAGGCTCAGTGAGTTGTGGTCATTAATCCTAGAGAAGACTTGAAGAAGATCTTATTGAAGCAGTTCAGTACTTAAAGGGAGTTTATAAGATGGAGGGAGCCTTTTTACCAGAGCCTGTAGTCATAGGACAAGGGAGAACAGTTTTAAACTGAAAGGGTGTGGGGTTATATTAGATAGAATATAGAAATTGTGGAGCCCCCCTTCCTGGAAGTTTTCAAGGCTGGGTTGAATGGGGATTTGAGCAACCTAGTCCAGTGGAAGTTGTCCCTGCCCATGGAGGGGGGGATTGGAACTAGATGATCTTCAAAGGTCCCTTCTGACCCAAACCATTTTGTCATTTGAAGTGGAGAGGGATTTCTGGTTGACTATTAATAAACGTAATCTATTAATTTGCTGAAGATAGAGCAAAGAACATGTATGGTGTCCGTGAGGTATTCAGGTATCACTTCTTTCAAAAGCAAAAAGCAAGTGTTGCATTGAACGTTGCAAAATTGCATGTAAGTTATTTTACACTGGGCTCTCACTTTGTCCCTACCACAAATGTTGCTGTGTGCTGACAGACCTAAATCACCAGTTTTTCAAGTGAATGTACTTTTCAAAACAAAATGTGTTTACAGAAGATGAAAATGTTCTTAAAGACAATTAAGGAAAAATAATTCAGAAGAATGATTCTCCCCCCCCTTCTTCCACGTACTACATTTGGGACTTATGTTTCCCTTAAATGGTTGTTAAAAGCCGGAATAGGTGTATCCATTGTCCAGAAGGTCTATGTCTACATAAATCTGTTCTTAATTTTGCTGTTTATTTTGGTTCATGTTTTTCTTTTTCTAGCTTGAATTATCTGTCCTTAAACTTAACGCTAAAATTGTCTCTCTGCTACCTGGAATAAAGCATTGGGATGCTAGCAACAACCTGTATTATCCTGTTGGTTTTTGGCATGTTCTGGGTTTGCGGTACTAGGACACCTGACTACACACAGCTGATGCTTCAGAATTGGTTGTGTGCAACTCTTCTGTGTTTCCCACCGCTGTGGTGTAGCTTTCCTGATGCTCTGAAGTGCCACGTCCCCTTTTTTCCCCTGATCATTTCTAAACTGATGGACTAATCAGGTGTGGTCCCAGCATGTTCGATGAAGCAGAACTGCTGACTCATGTAGTTGTGTATGTCATCATAGGTGAAGGAGCTGCTAGTCCTGTCTCTCATGGGGCTGTCTTTGGGTTCACATGGTGGCTTCTTGAATCTAGGCTGATTTCACATTCGCTTACATGTCTGTGAATTGCTTTTACTTGTATTTTGGGCTTTGAGAGTGATGACCAGGAGTGCCCAAACCCAGGCACTGCCTGAATGTAAGCAAAATGTTTACAACACTATAGTGCCCTCAGAAGCAGTTTAGCTCGAGTTGTACATCAGCCAGCCAAGCCAGTAGCCAGGATGAGTGACCCACCATCTGATCACCTGTGAGTAACTGGAAGCTGAGCACTGAACTAGAAGTGTAAAACAGAGACAAAACTAATTGGAGATTCTTTGTTTTCTGCCTGTATTCAACCTTCCCCTGTGGTGGTGAAGAGCATTTATGTATTTGAATTCTAGAAGCATATTACTTTTTATTGTATAAGAAGCATGTAAGTAATCTGCAACAGCAATTAGTGTTGGCAAGAAGTAGTAACAGTTGTTTTAAAAGTCGCTGTTGAGCTGTGAACTGGTTATAA
>JAAGNO010021245.1:0-14777 GCA_033439905.1 Ceryle rudis | reverse complement strand
TGCATGAATGCACCCCCCGCTTCTCCCCCCGCTTCTCCCCCTCTTCTTCCCCCTCTTCTCCGCCCACTTCTCCCTGCTCTTCCCCCTCCTCTTCTCCCCTCTCCTGTCCCCTCTCCTGACCCCTCTCTTCTCCCCCTGCTTCTCCCCCTGCTTCTCCTCCCTCTTCTCCCCTCTCTTCTCCCCTCTCCTGTCCCTTCTCCTGTCCCCTCTCTTCCCCCTTCTCCTGTCCCTTCTCCCCTCCCCACCCCTCTTCTCTCCCCTCTTGCACTTTATTTATTAACAGGACTTTGCTCTGCTTGTCACCTCCGTGCTCAATACAACCAGATCCTCGTGGTTTTACCAAAGGAAAGAAAAAAACCCCTAAAAACAAACCACCAAAGGCCAACCTGGCAGATTGTAGCTTGTTCGAGGCTGGTTGGGAAGAGAAGGAGGCAGCAGCGAGCAGCATCCTCGGGTCCTGCTGCCACGGGCTGGAGGGGACAAAAAGCACAACAGAACCCACCAGACCCAGCAGCATCCCCACCCCAGAGCACATTCTTTGCACTCTGGGAAGCTCTGGGAGCTGTCTGTGCTTGGGTTTGGGATTTAAATAAATCAAAAAGAAAAAAAAAAAAAAAAAAAGGGTTTTTTTTAAGTCTTGCAGATCTCTGGTTCTTTCTGGGCAAGGAAGCAAACCCAAGAACTGGCAGGTTCTTAATTGAGAAAAGCGTTTCTTTGGTGAAACTTTTATTTCTGCCAAAGGAAAAGTCAGGAAAAGGGTGGGGGGTTTTGTTGTTGGGTTTTGTCGTTGGTGGTGGTTTTTGTGGGTTTTTTTTTTGTGGTACAAAAAATAGAAGATCAAGTGGATTTTATCCTGGAGTGTTGCCATTAATTAGAAGTTGAGCAGAATAAACACGAGCGGTTGCTTAAAACATGAGTAGGTTTTTTGAAGGTAATAAATAGAGATGAGGAGCCAGGTTTCCCCTTCCTTGGATGTTCATAAGAACTGAGAAATGTGAACCTCTTCTGGGAATTTGGGCAGAGGGTGGAAAGCCACCAAAGGAAGCTCAGCTTCATCCGGGCCATGCCCGTCCCTTCCCTTTCCAGCTCCCCCACTTTGGGGTGAACAGTTTGGGGGCTGACACCGCTTGAATTGCTGCTAATTTTGGAGCCGATAGTTGGCAAAGGAAAATAATCCGCCAGCTCCGACAGCCCAAGAGAGGCTCACACGACCCAGCAAATGACTTACCACTCAGCCACTGGTTTTTATCCCCTTAACCCCCCCTATTTCCCACACTTACTCCTCCCCAAAGCGCCCGCCCCCGACCTCTCCCCTCTCCCTCCTCCACAAAACATCCTGTAAGAAGCCCCCCCAGATGCCTTTCCCTTGCATCCCAGAACTCAAGCAGTGACCCCACCGCCGGGATGCCCCATGCTGGGTTTCACACCCCAAAGGCACACCCACGGGACAGAGTTGGCTCCCTGAGCGTGGCTAATTTGGGTGCCCACCCCACCCCTCAGTCCCATCCTTTAGGCTCTTGAGCTGCCGTCGGCTGAGCCACCAGAGTCCCTCCAACCCGTCTCCTCTGCCTTTTCCCCAGGCAAAGCCAAACCGGCGGCTGGAACACCCGCTGGCACCGTCCCCTCCGCCGGCACCTTCAGCCAGGCCACCAGCCAGCAGCCACAGCCGCTGGCCCCGCTGGCCGTACAAGCCACCCCGCAGGTAACTACCCCACGGCCGCAGAGCGGGATGGGGAGGGGAAAGGGCTGGGCTGGGTTTTAAGGGAGGGGGGACACACAAACACAAGGTTGGGGACCCCCCTTAAAGGGAGGCGGCCGCTTCCCGTAAGGCAAAGCCCAAAGGCAGAGCCGACCGCTCGCGGCGCAGGGCGTGGGAGCTACGCCCCGAACCACAGCGGCTTCCCTCTGCCCGGCACCCTCGCCAAGGGCCTTGGGCCGTCGAGGTGCTGCCGGAGACGCATCTGGCGGTTGGTGAGGTGGGGGAATCCCCCCTCCATCTCCCGGCAGCTGGGTGGGGGAGGAGGACGGGGGTGAGGGGGGGCTGGGGGGCGCGGGGGGGGGGGGGGGGGGGGGGCAGAAAGTGAAAGGCGGCACCTGCAGGGAGGAGTGGACAGGGCAGGTGACCCCCAACTGACCAGTGAGGGATTCCAGCCCATATACCTCATATTCAGTATAAAGCTGAGGGATCATGAGGGTCAAGCTCTGCTTGGCTCGTCTTTTCCAGTTTCTTCATTGTTTCTTCAGTGGCCAGAACCCAAGGAGGACTCTGTCCATTCTGCCTTCAATCCCAATCAGTGTGTTCCTGAATCCGGTACCAGAATCCAGCTCCTGAACACAGCTCCCAAACACAGCTCCCATCTGCCACTGAGCCCATTCTGGGACTTTCCCAGTGCCTGCTCTACAGCATCAGTGGTGATGGTGACATAATCACCATCAAGGGGCTTGGGTTTGGTACTCATTTTGTATATATTTGTATATATTCCATTTTTATTATTATTTTCATTTTCATTCAAGCTGCTCCAGTTCCCTTTTCTAATGGCTCAGTCTCTCTCCCTTACTCCCTTTCTCTTCCCCTTTGAGGACGGAGGGGGGTTAACAGAGAGCATCTGTTAGAGGTCTATCAGGCTGCCCAGACCCTAAACCATGACAGTTATGAAGAATAGCCAGCATGGATTTACTAAAGTGAAGTCATGTCAGACTAATCTGATAGCCTTCTATGATGGTGTGACTGAATGGGTGGATGCAGGGATGTTATCAGTGGATGATTAACAGTGGATTTTATCTACCTTGACTTCAGCAAGGCTTTTGACACTGTCTCCCATAACATCCTCGTGGGTAAGCTCAGGAAGTGTGGGTTAGAAGAGGGCACGGTGAGATGGGTGAAGAACTGGCTGAACAATAGAGCTGAGAGGGCCGTGAGCAGTAGTTCAGAGTCCAGTTGGTGACCTGTAACTAGTGGTGTTCCCTAGAGGTCAGGACTGGGTCCAGTCTTACTCAACATCTTCATCAATGACGTGGATGAAGGGATAGAGTGTACCCTCAGTGAGGTGATACACCAGAAAGCTGTGCTGCCATCCAGCAAGACCTGGACAGACTGGACAGCTGAGCAAAGGGGAATCAAATGAAGTTCAACAAGGGCAAGTGTAAGAGTCCTATGCCTGGGGAGGGGTTAGGGTTAGATCTGATGGAAAGCAGCTCCACAGAAAAGGACCTTGGAGTCCTGGTGGACATTAAGTTCTCCATGAAACAGCAATGTGCCCTTGTGGCCCCGAAGGCCAATGGTATCCTGGGGTGAATAAAGAGAACTGTGTCCAGCAGGTCAAGGGTGGTTCTCCTCCCCCTCCACACTGCCCTAGTGAGACCACATCTGGAGTACTGTGTCCAGTTCTGGGCTCCCCAGTTCAAAAGGGACAGGGAAATACTAGAGAGAGTCCAACAGAGAGCTACAAATGTGATTAAGGGATTGGAACACCTCTCTTAGGAGGAAAGGCTGAGAGCCCTGGGGCTGTTTAGCCTGGAGAAGAGAAGACTGAGAGGTGATCTTATGAATGTTTACAAATATCTGAGGGGTGGGTGTCAAGTAGGAGGGGCCAGGCTCTTTTCAGTGGTGCCCTGGGATAGGACGAGGGGCAGTGAGCACAAACTGGAACACAGGAAATTCCCCCTCAACACAAGGAAAAATACCATTACTGTGAGGGTGACAGAGCCCTGGAACAGGCTGCCAGAGAGGCTGTGGGATCTCTGTCTAGAGACTTTCAAACCCTATCTGGATCTGTTCCTGTGTGGCCTGCCCTGGGTGATATGACTCTGGGAGGGGGTTGGATGCAGTCTTCAGAGGTCCCTCACAACCTCTACCATTCTACTAATCTATGATTCCCAAGTGCCTCCCAGAGCTGCAGAGCAGCAGTGCTAACATATGCCACACACATGCTCTTCCCCCAAGCAGTGAGGGCTGTGCAGGAGAAACCTTAGAGGGCCTATATGTAAAATATCTGCAAGTAAAATTTAATATGGGGAGGTTGCTAGAGCACTCTCTAAGAAGCTGATGGAAGTGTTGGGAGTGGAGCTGGCAGTGTGCGTGACAGAAGGACTTGCTGCAAAGTTCTCTGTTTCCTGAGTGGTGTGCCTGTGTCCTGTGAGCTTTCCTGTCCCACCACAGAGAAGTGTTTACAGTCAGAGGGGTTGGCTGTTGATGTGGTATCTTGCATCTATGGGTAGCTGAATTGTCCTGTTAACACTGCAGAGCTTGTTAAATATCTTTCAAACGCTTCATGATAAGAGATGCCATAGAAAGGTAGCAGACTGGTGTGGAAAATTTCTTATCTGTGCTCGCTAATTCTTCTTTGGTCTCTGACTCCGGTAGAAGCAGGGCAGGACACTTTATTTTTGAGGAAGGTATTTTATTCATGATGTATAGTGCTTCTGGAATAATATTGCTTTGACCTCCTCTTTTTGTGAAAAAGAACAGTATGTTTTACTGTTATTTATTTGTTCTGAAAATACTTTCACTTGACCTTAGCAAGGCACAATAACTGAAACCTCCCAAGTACTTCTGCTTTTGTACTAAGCTGTTCCCTGGCAGTGGACCTGGACAGAGGTGATTCCCCTCAGGCTTGCCACACTGTGACTGGCCTTACGCAGCAGCTGGGATTCTTTCAGCTACCAGCTTTGCTTTCCCCATTCTTAGCTATGCGGTTTGTGTATCCTTTTGTTTCTATCCTGCACAACAACAACACAGAACTGACATCTGGTTTTACATCCAAATGCTTTCCTCAAACAAATTCCATGAATTGGTACAACAAACTGTATCAAACACTATACAACAGTTACCTTTTAAAGAGCAAAATGTTTTTTCTGGCTCTTGTTTGTGTTACTCCTGGTGACTCAAAGGTCTTTAAAGTCACTTCCCCTGCCAGGCTCGCTCTCAGTGGGATGTTTTAGCAGCCTGCAGGTTGGATGCATGTGAACAGACATGTGCTGTTTTCCAAGGCAAGCACCCATTTATTAGTGTGAGCTGCTCACGCTCTCCTCTCCACAGGAGCTCTTCCCCATTGAACTTTTGAACCACCAAAGCAAATCAAATCATGTAACTCTACAAAATGGAAACTGGCATTTGGGCCACATGAAGGAGTGTTCCAGCTTCACTGCAGTTGCTTGGGGAAGCAAAGCCAACAGAGAAACACGTTGTTCTGGATGACTAAAGAATAAGAGCCTGTTAAATGAGTTTTGTCTCTCAAGCTTCTAGCATCTTTCTTGTGCCATCTCCTAGGCAAGACTGCGTATGCAAGAAGATAAATTTTTTGCAAGATTTTTTCCTGTTTGACTGTGATTGGTGAAATCTGTGTGCTACCTGACAGTATGGTTTCCAGGATTGGTGAAAGAGTGGGAAACAGTGCCAGAAATGATAGCCCTAAGTTTATAAAGGCCATTCATACTTTCAGTCTTGTGAAAAAGAAATGTACCAGTTCCTACAAATGGGACTCCTCTAGATTTCTCCCCAGGCTCTCCACACCACCTCCCCCAAGAGAAAGCACACATACTGCCCTGCAAGCCACATAGCTCCTCTAGATGCATTAGGCCACATATGAGGGCATTGACAGTGGCCACAGAGAGGAGATGGGGATCTCAGAGCAAAAGGCCTGTCAGGCAGGGCATCTGTGGGCTCTCAGGGTAGCTCCTCTCCTCCCCTAGCAGTCAAAGCATTGGATGTGGCTGAGCAGAGAACAGCTGCTGACACAAGCCTGGCAGCAACAGGGGGACTCGTGAGCAAACTTCAGTCCTGACAGATCAAGTTCAGTGAAAAAAGGAGGTGGGGAAAAGAAGATTTCTCTTTGATATGGAAAATAATATTTGAATAAATTGTTTGATCTGTTATTGTTGAAGCAATTTCTTAAAAATATTGCCACAAAAGTAACTGCCCTTTGGTATATGTTTCAGACCTGCCACTTCCCTAAAATGAGTTTAGAATGACCACACCTGCCCTCAGGAATGCTGTGTAACTGGAGACAAGTTCAAAAAGCTGAATTGTGTGTTGAAGAATATTTCTTAGCTGATCTTTGGTGGATTTCTTTTCCAGTAGCAAATTAGCTCAAATCTTGTTGCATTTCAAGTCTGTCTTCTTCAGAACAATGTCCTCGGTCTTGAGAGAACAGCACTAATTCAAGTGGGCTCATCTGAAACGCCTTCATCAGTCACACAAAGATGCTCACAAGCTTACACAACAGCAGTGAGTCATTCACATAGGATCATGTTTTTATTCACATAGCAAAAAAGCAAAATTGGTGTTCTCTGTCCTCAGCTCCAGCATTGCTAATATGCAGGACACGTATCACGGATGTGCTTCATGGCCTGGAAAAAATTAATTATTAGCAGGTGATGAGACCTCCACAGAGGACAATCATGCTGTTATTCATAAATGTTAACTTATTTTTCATGTTTCTTTTCTTGTTTCCAAGTGGAAATAAATCTGAATGATATTTCTGCACTTCAGTTGGGATTAGGAAAGGTCAAAGGTGCTAAAATCCCCTCTCATACGTTAGAGGCACTACAGCTGTAGTTTTTATCCTTAACACTGTGTTAATTAATCCTTTTAAGGATGGCATATGATTTATACAAGCTTTAACAAGTAAACATCAGTCTATCGTTCTGACCAAGGGCATGTTTCAGCAGGTCCCTTTTTTCATTTGCCTGACTGTAAGAATGCACTAATCTCACAGAAAACAGTTGGAGCAGCTGTAATGCTGAAGCAAGGTATTGGGGTTGGGTCAAAGCTGTGAAATTAAGCAAAGCTGATTTTAAGTAAAATCAACAGCTTTCCTTGCAACTGCGATTCATATAACCTGTGTTTGCCTTTACAAGGTTCAGGTATGGAGCCAAGGTCAGCTATCTAGGTGGAGCTGGCCATTGGAGAGGATCCCAAGGTGAGGATGGGGTAGTGAGGTGCCTGTTCTATTGTGTTGACTGTAGAGGGAGCCTATAGATTTGTTAGCTTCAATGTCTGAAATATAGATGTCTATACACGGCCAGCGAGATGAATCCTACCTAATTCATGACTCTAGTGATCAGCTCATGTCAGATATATAATCAGAACATAGTGTTTAAAAAAAAAACCAAAAAACCAAAAAAACACAAAACACCAAAACCAAACAAAAACCCACAAAAAAATCCAACCAAACAAAAACCAAACAAGAAGAAAAGGGTATATCAGACAAAGGACATATGACAACACAGTATGTGCCTTTTGGTCTAAGAGGCCGCCCTGACCCTAAACCGTGACAGTTCTTTAACCAGCTCTTTGTGAGTTTCAACAAAGTATCAACATTGCAAGATAAATTAACTTTTAATTTTAAATTAATTTTAAATACCTAGAAAGAGCACATCATGTTTAAGTCCAGTAAGCAACCATGTTATAAAACCTTGTTACAAAAAAAGCAAGGATATTCAGATCTAATGATTTTTGCAGGGATCTCTACACACTACAAACATGAAGACAACTTGAAGACAACATAAAATAAATGTGTCCTATGCCAATGTAGTTGCTGAATCATCTTCCTGGTATTATTCTGGTTTTGTACCAAATGACGTTTGGATCTACAGATCTACTGTGCATTATAGCAGACTGACTGCTGACAAAACAGAAAATATGTGTGCTAAAGTTTGATACAAAAATCAATAAATCATGTGTCCCTTTAAATACAATGACAGTAAATGTTCGTATTGATCTACATCAACTCTGATTAGAGTTGTATGGTATTCTCTTTTGAAAAAAAAAAGCAGAATAGCTGCTGACGGGTGAATTGTAGGCATCAGATTGTTACGTAGAGAGAGTCATGCCTGACTCGCTTCGCAGTCAGGCAGAGGAGTCAAAAAGAGTAGGGAGCCATAGGATGTTACCAGCTATCTTAATGTTGTGGTTTTGCAGTGCATTTTCTACAGCTTGAGTATTCCTTGCACTTTTCATTGGTAAGCAAAGAAAAAAAAAAAATAAAATAGAAGTCCACCTCTGAACTGAAGAAACATTGGCATACTTAGCAGCTTATTTAAGGTTTTGATTTTAGGGAAACTTACTAAGTGCACAATAATAGGTCCTATGCTGCCAACATTTTCTGAGAAGTAAAACTCTTCCTGAGATATCTTCACTTTCATGTGACAATTTAAAAAATAAGGTATCTGAGTGCTTTGCACACTTACTGCCCTAATTTGCTGCAAAGTGCTGCTCTTTTTGCCCATGTATGCTAGCTGAACCTGCCCTATGCACCCTTCCTTCAGCCTGTGCAGAAGAGCCAGTGTAGATAAGGCAGCCTCCTCCAGAAAAAAACCCCAAAACTTGTCAGGTGCCAGGATATCTAGAAAGGCAGAAAGTCCAAAATCCTCCTTGGCTTCCTTCATAGATTGTTAATTCATACGTCATTTTTATTTGTGACTTTGGCTGAAGCATGATACAAATCCAGAACGCCTAGGTTGGGAACACCTCATCATCAGAACTTGCTGTTGACAAAGTGTTGTTTTGCCCCTTTTTAGATTTCTGTTTGTCTTCCCAGGCTTTATGCAAGGTGGTGTTTTTCAAAGTTGCATTAAAAAAGAGGACTCTGGAACAGAGAGAAGACTGTTGTCAGAGTTTTAGGGCACATAACATACGGCTTTATGTGAGAGAGGTCTCTGAAGCTGGGGATGTAGTGGGGAGGGCTCAGAGCACATGCTTAACTAGGGAAATTCTGCAGTGTGGTGTACCCCAAAGAATCTGCAAATGCCTACATGCATTTTCTCCTCAAAATGTTGTATTTAAGATGAGGGTAGGGGCCGCTTTCAGAGAATAAACAAAGGCCTGGTAAGAAAAATGAATGGTTAAGCAGTATTTTTCTCCCTCTTAATTTGCTCTTTCCTATAAAGTAACAAAACTTAGGCATGGAAATGAATGCTGCTCTGCAAGCAAGGCACAGTACCACATGCAGGACCATAACATAGTTTCCAGGGGCATCCCATCAACTATTTTACTACTGCCTGTTCTTGTAATTACCAGCCTTCCTCATCAATGAAAGACCACGCCTCTTCCCCCAGACCAAACTTCCTCCAATTTCTTTTATGACTTCATGCAAAGACCATGGAACAAGTCTATAAGATGAGACTTGTGGGTAGAAATCAGGTGAATAGCAATGCAGAGCTGTCTACAAGTTCAGAAACCCCCACATCCTTTCCTCTGGAAGAAAAAAGTTATCAGAACCAAGCATCTCCCTTGAGCATATTACTTGACCTTGAAGAAGACTAAGTGTTGCTTTCATCCAGCATTGGATAAAGCAAGTTGTTACAATAAATTCAGCCTCTCCCTACTTCACCTGTGTGTTTTTCCTCAGGACTTTATCTCGCCCCTTCTCTTACTGCAAATTTAGAGAGACAGACCAATTACCATCACATGTAGTACCCTCACTGCTAGGGCTGTGCTGAAGGCCTTAGACTCTTTCTTAGCCCTGGTCTGTCAGATAAATTCTTACTGTGCTAAACATGAGGCAGTACCATAGCTCAGTGCAAAATGCATTCTGCTTTGGATTACCTGTGGTTCCACCAGTGCATCTTGCTTTTGTTGATTACATTGGAAGATCTAATTTCATGTTACATGTTATCAGAGGTTATCAGGTTATCTTTTGCATGCAAGCTTTTCACAAATTTAACCTGTACATTCTTCAAAACAGGAGCAAAAGGCTCATTTCCACACCATGCCCCAGCACAGCTGCTTTCCTGACATAGTGCAGGACTACCGAGGAGGATTTGTAAGGACGGAAATATACATTGGTATACTTTATTGGATTATTTGGAGCTTGAAATGGAGAAGCATGCATGAAAGTGGGACACCAGTGGCTAATGCTCCTGACATTTATGCAGAAAAACACTTTGGGATTTACTTTAGGAATGGAGTGTTCGGGTAGATCTCTCTCCCTCGGAGGAATTCTATACTGTTCATTCACCATATCTTCAGATTTTTCTCATAGTCCTCTAAGAAATGTGGGCAAATCACTTAATGAAAGTTGTGCTTTGGAAACAGCATACTTTATTTCCCTTCTCAGAGGAAATTTTGTGTGCCATACCTCCAAATGTACTAGAAAATCCATGCTTTTTTAATGTCACTCATTCTTTGTGTTTATTATTCTTTTTTTTTTCATTGATTAAGAAATACCAGCTGCCCATAAAAGATTAAGAAGCCATACGGATCACTTATCTAAGCTCAAATCTCACATACAATTAAAATCCTCCTGCAATTTTAGCTACACTTTGAAATTTAGATGGATTAAGATAAAGACTCCTCGAGAAGATTGCAACTAGTTAGGTATTTTATTGTACAGGCATGCTTACAGACAGATATGTATAATGTGATCATGTAGTTTGCTTTATCAGAGTCATAGGTGAATGTAGAAAAGTCCTGAGTTCCAAACTAGCAGAGAGTTACACAGGACCTCTCCCTCCACTGCAGATAAGATCTGTATTTTTGGCCTTGTTCTTGAAAAAGCACAGATACCCAGTGTTAGTTTAAACTCATGTATAGGGGCTGTTTGATGTGTAATAGCCTTCAGAGCAGCACGTCAGAGTTAAGAGGTAGAATGCTAGTGAAATTTGATAGGAACTGAGCAGCTCGCTCTTTCGGACCCCTTGGAAAATCTTTGTCCAAACGTGGAAGAACAAGACAGCTGCAAAACAAATTAAAAACTCATTGGAAAAACTTCTAAGAACATCTGAACGTGAAGTATTTTAAGGCCATCCCAACTCTTCCCCCTCATTCAGTGCTAAATGCATCCTCAGCTCTGTGGAGCTATATGCTCCAGCCATCACATTTTAATGTATAGAAAAGCTTTTTCATTTTGGGTCAGGATTGAAACTAGCTTCTCCTGGGCTATGAGACAGAGTTAGTTTTCAAGGTTTATATTTTAATGTAGACAGCAGACTGGAAATGTCAGCTGTCTGAATGTATTTAACAGTATAAAACTTCAGAACTAGTCCCAAGACAGAATGGTTACTGGCCAGAGAGTAGGAAAAGTAATTGAAGGTGTTTAATAGGTGCATTTATCAAATAGCTCTGTGGTTTATCACATAGTTCTACAGTTTATCACAGGAATATCACTCGCAGGCATTCCTGGCTGCACATAAAATATGCATGCTAGCCTTGGCTCTTTTTCCTCTCGCATATACTGTTTCATGGGAACAGCAAAATCTGTATAAGTCCGAGATCAAAACTGAATGTTATTTCCAAACTACCAATGATACACAGAATGCTGTCATGGAAACCTTCCTTACAGAGCCCTCAGGATAATGGGCAACCATCCCACCCTATGCTGTGCAAGTATTAATCTGTCACCACACCAGACTATGTAGTCTATAAATTGTAGTCACAATAAAAATACAGATTTTCCTTGCGTGATGCTGCTTTTTGTGGAGAAATGGTGCTGACTGCTTTTCATGCCTGATATCTATCTATACATTGCAAAGCAATGTGGGATCAGATGGACTTTGTTTCCTTAAGAAAACCAGAATTTCCTCTTTCTTCTGAAACCCGCATTAATAACAAAAGCTCCTATGGTTTCATGAACAGTTTTTAGCTTCCTGCTGACGTGGGATACAACTCCTACTTGATCATGTCCCATCAAAATCAACTTCATTGCTGTGTACGGGTGGTTTTCTTTATCCTTCACAAAATCCTTGTGGTTATTAATTATATTTCCTGAAGTCCTTTATCTTTCTCCAGACCTTAAACAGAGACACTGGACTAAATATCCACACAATAAGTCAAGCAACAATTTCTTAACTTTATCAAGTGCAAAACAGGGGCAGATTAATCCATTGCAAAGTTATAACGTGACAGTGATACTTAGATTGAGTGTGAGAGGCAGAAGTAACAGGGAGTTTTTCTATTTATATGAAAGATGAGAAGAAGCTTTTCAATTACATAAAAAAAAAGGTTTATATTGTGTCAGATTCATTTTCAAGCCACTTGCCTCAGTGAAAATCCAAATTCTTGAATGAGAGACTACAAAGCTGTTCAGATAGATAAGCTATGAGAATGCAGGTATCAGCTTCCTTTGGAGTTGGTATATTTAAGTGAAAAGGCATGTTTCACAGTATGGTTTTAGTTGCATCTTCAACTTCCAGATGAAATATAAAAGCTGAATCAAGAAAGCTGAATCATTTGAAATTTATTACGGGGAGGAAAGAGGGTACTCTTGCTTATTTTCTTGGTTTGGGTATAGATTGTTCCCAGTAGCTGATTCCTACAATATGCAAGAGAAATTCTGTCTCTGCCTTTCAGTGTAGGTGGTTCAGTGCCTAAAGGACATCAGTGAATAGTTAAACAGGTTGTGCTAACCAGAACATATGTGAAAAACAAACCACAAACCCCTCAAAATTTGCTTGATTGAAATATAGTGATTCATAAGCCTTAGGTATCATAAACAGGATAAAATTAAAAATAGAAAGATATATGCCCCTCTATGTCCATACAGGCACTGGGCTGTATCTTCTGAAACAGTCACAGGAAATGCTACAAGTAATTATCACCTAAAAACTTGTTATGATTGTCCATTATCGTAGGTCTACCTCTACATAAAAAGTCAAGAGTGTGTCAAATAACTCTCTTGTCATAATGCATGTTTGTAATCAAATGTTGGAAATTAAGTCATATAAATTATTGTTTAATGTAGGACTTTTCGACATCTTACTGCATAGTAAATAAAATTACAAGAAAACAATTAGATGGGCTACACAAAAACTACCATTATATAAGATCCTAGCACATATAAGGAGCCGCCAGAAATTATTTCTCTGTGAGCTGGGCTGCAAAGAATAAACAGCTAAGACTAGGAGATAATGGGCTTGGGAAATCTCACAGAAGTTAATGGGCTTGTAGCACTGTGTGCTATCAACTTTGCTCTCTGGCCTCTTAACAAAAAAATTGTCGCAATGCCACAGGATGGACAGGGAGGGACATGACATCTGTGCATTGTGAGGTTGCTGGGAAGACAACAAAGTCTACTTTTCACTTTGCTTTTTGGTCTGACAAAGCATTTGTGACTCCGCCTCTTCCAGATCTGTTTTGCGGGTGAGGGAATACTACTAAGCCTTATGCTAAATATGTTAGGGGATATGTTTCCCTTGTGTTTCTATACAACTTGGAGTAAGTATATCTTGAGAAAAAGAAAACTCTTAATTTACTTTCAGGCTAGATAGACATTATCTGCTGTGTTCTTTCTCCATGCTGTGTTGCTTACTCCCCAGCAAAAACCATTTTCACTTGAAAGATTTCTCTACACTGTCTGACCACTGACCCCAGTTATCAACTTCTGTTTTAGTTGTAATAGTTGCAACAAAATGAGATTAAAAGAAATTTGGAGTAAGTTGTATGAGTTTTCTCAGCCAGCTTTTGGGAGGCTTTCCACATTGTATTAGAAAGAATACTCATCCTACCTGACTTAAAGCTGTACATGGGCTGTATTGGAAAAGAAAGTCTCTTTCTCAGATCTTTTTCCCCTAAAAAATATCCCAGATAATAGTTTCTGACTTTCTATTCAATATTGCTCAGAAGCTCAAAAGTTTTTTCAAAGAGGTCTTATGCCTTCTGCTGTCATTTCCTCCCTTTTAACAGGAAACCCTTTGTTCCTGCATCTGAACGTGAAGAAAAGTATACTTCATTAAGCCTGTAACTGTTTAGAACTCAGAACTGTAGATTGATTAGGAAATACTCTACAATAGCACTTATAATGGGAACTTTAAATAAATGGCTTTTAAATGATTCTTACAGTTTCTAGTGCTTTTTATACAGTCTAAACATGCTGTGTTTAGACACTATTCTCTGACTCTGCTGTGTTCCTGGAGGGAATGAATTGGAATATTCTGAATGCCTTATGTAACATATTTAGAGAACTTTTTTGTTTGTATCTTTGTTTGAATTTCTTAGACGGAATTAATTAATGGCAAAGTATAAAGGGCAACTTTGAAATCCTAGCTGACTTATACACTAGAGCTCAATTTGTATTCTACATCAAGGAAATGTTTGGATTTGAAAGAAGGATGCCATTATCAAAAAGATTTCTGTAGATGGCCCTGCTCTTCAGAGCATCATCTCTTTGCCACAGAAGTGCTGCTTTAACATTTGGATAATTCAAAAGGAAATTGATTTTTTTTTAATCAGAGTACGTATTTACTTCCTTACTAAAAATTTAATGTAGAACAGGAAATAGTAACTGATTTGAAATAGAAAAAAAAAAAAAAAGGGTTGTATTTCCTTAAATCAATGTTAATTTCAGAGGAAAGGTGGAGAGAATAAAGTCTTTAGCCTGTGCTTTTATGGTCCTGTAGAAATCTGATGGAGTAACAGCGTGTAGGAAAAATTCTTTTTCTTTTTGTAGCCATATTTGCACTGCAATTTTGCAACTATATTCCTTTGTACAGTAGTACACTACTTCAGTAACATCCAAGAATTAGTTTTTCAGTGACTATAAATTTGTCTAGCTTTATAGAAGACAGTGGAATAAAGATAATATACATCAGAGTTTCCAAAGAGTTTGATCAGCTGATTGCTGCAGATATGGGGAAGTGGGCAGGAGAATCCTGCCTTTTGTCTTTGTGGAAAAGGGGTTATTCGTGATATGCCATGTTCTGCTTCATGGACAACTAAAGCACTTACTCTTCCCTAGATTTCAGGTTCTACATTCAGGAAGGGCTTTTCTTATAGGCAAAGCTATTCTGCTTAAGTCGTAACTGAAATGAAAAAAAAAGGAAAGAAAGAAAGAAAGAAAGAA
>JAAGNO010021242.1:45467-61592 GCA_033439905.1 Ceryle rudis | reverse complement strand
CAGAGCCCTGGGAGCAGAGGGGCAGGATCCCCCCCTCCCCTGCTGCCCACGCTGCTGGGGGTGCAGCCCAGGGTGCCGGTGGCCGCTGTGCTGCCAGCGCACGGGGCCGGCTCAGCTCCAGCTCTTAATCCAGCAGTACCCCAAGGTCCTTCTCTGCAGGGCTGCTCTCAGTACACCCAGTGCCCAGCCTGGACTCCTACTGGGGACTGCCCTGGTGGTTGACTTGAAAAGATCTTTCCTCAGTGAGGCACCATCTGGAGTCCCGTTGCCGGACTTTCTGTAGGCATATGGCACATGAAAATCCTTAGGGGAGACCCGAAGGAGGATCTTGGGATAGCTTTGCAGGTTCTACCTTAGCATTTTATATGGGACCCCTCTGCAAAACTGTATGTCAGAGATGCCGCTTCCAGCCACCCTGCTTTTAATAGTGAATGGAAAAAGGTCTTTCTGCTAACACCTAATGGCCAGTTTCACTACTGAAGCGACCTAAAAAAAGAGGTTGGAAAGGAAAGTCCCGTTCCTTATCCCTGTAAGCTCCCTAGCTTTTGTAAGTTACTGAGGGTCTGCGCACTAAAGCTTTATCGTACTGGGACAAAGGTGCAAGTATTTTCATATACCACTATGACTGTCTCAGGCTTTGGCAAATATTAGTTATAGAAATTGTGAAAAGAGGTGTTAAAATCTAAAGGTCTAGTATTATTTATTTTTATTCATGCGTGTAGATGTGTCTCCTCTTGTGGGTGTGTATAAAAAGGTATGAAATTTATTTTCTTTGTACAATGTAAGAGACATCCAATATGTTTCCTATTGAATACAAAGTTTACATCCCGTACGCCAAGACCCTTGTTGTGGAGTTAATCTCTCAGGGACAGACCCTACTGACTTTGGAAAATTCCTCAGAGTAAAGTCTTCGGGAGAAGAAGAAACGGATAAAGATGAGTAGCAGGGATTCATAAGGTTCAGATATACAGGCTAAAGGAAGAAGCACATTGAAAGCAAAGATGAAATCAAATTATTTGGGGTTAGAGGTTTGGAAATCAAGCCTGACTTTTACTCCTTTTTCTTTTCTTGGATGCGAGGGACGTTATTAAGTTGCTGAAGATGAGTTACCTGAGGAAGTACCTCAGATCCCTACTTTCTCTTGCACTGCTTCTATATGTAGCTATGTATATTTTATAGGGTTCATTTAAAACTTGTAAGAATGTATAAAATTCAGGATTATGTTGCTAAATTAAATCGGGATTTCTGGAGACAACTCTGAGGCTTCCAAACATTGCCACAAGTCTTTTATTTTGTTTAGAAACCCAGCATAGTAACGACTTTTTTTTTTTTTTTTAACTTGGACACCACCAAGTTTAACCCTTCTGTGTGAATGGATTCTCTCTGCTTACTCGCTGTTCTCCAACAGGTTTTTCTGTGGTTAGGACAAATTAAGACAATGCAGCCAAATTAAAACAGTGCCTCTCCCTGTTGTTTTAGAGCATTCTTTGTTCTCTCAATCTGCTCATTCAGTGGGAAGGTTCATTCTCCTTCCCAGTTGTTTTCTGCACTGTATTTGTTATTGCCTCCTGTACACTCGTATACACTTTGACATTTCTATCCTGCTTTTCCACGCTTTTTGTTGTCTCTCGTTTCGTATTGGTTGAAAGAAAGGGCGCAAAAGAGATTACACAGATTACATTGTTTTTGATCACGTCTCTTATCCCTACCAGGCTGTACTGGGGAATAAAGCTGACACAGAGAGAGCGGGGTTTTGCAGGCCACTGTGAGAGCTGTCACACAGGGACAGCGAACTGCAGTGCCATTGAGTAGTTCGAGGAGATGGCAATGCTGACACAGACTGAAGAAAAGCAGTCAGGATATTGCAGCTTTGAGTCCCTTACCCAGATAGTGTTCCTACCCCGGATAGCTCTGCCACGGTTCAGAACAAGTGGTGTGAGAGATCCGTGCTAGCGAGATGATGGAGGCACTCCTTCAGATCAGGGATCAGAATTTAGAGTGGCAAGGCTAAAAGCTGGCCGTAGCGTGAGGATTTGTCGGTGCACGCATCGACGCGAGCGCAGGATGCATGTAGAACGCGTCCAACAACATTGTCGCTGGGCTCTTGGAGACCTCTGCAGCAGCTGCAACAGGCACCGCGGGGGGAGATTTAGATCCTTGCCTCCTCTGGAAGATGACAGCATCCCACCTTTGTTCTGACACTTACCTGCATCATAATATGCTATCCTGGAATTAACTGAGGATCTCTGATGCTGGAACATCACACTGTCGTGCTTTCCAAAGATCACGAGATTCCCAAGCACCATATCAAGGAGTTGTACTTAACAGTTTCTAGCAGTAGTCAATGTAATTTTGTAGTACTGGTAACAGTTACAGGTTCTTTTCTAATGAATGTGACAGGCTGCGTCTGCTCCCTTATCTCCCGGGTGCTCCTAGGCGGGGATTTACCTGCAGGGAGCCTGAATGAGAAGTGTTGCGGGATTGCTCTGAAGCTCCTGCTGTGCCCCGCTGCTCACGTGTGCGGACACTGATGCGACTGCCCAGCATGACTCCTGGCAGACTGGCAGCAATTGTAAGCCTTTGGGAGCAGTAATGAAGGCTTAGGGGGGAGAACCAAGTGAGAAGCTTTCCAGAGGGTTTGGCAGCAGAACCTTTTCTTCTCGGAATGTGGAATGATGTTCCATGATCTCTGCTGGGCAATGCTGTGAAGCGATCTCAGAAAGAAGGAAAAAAATTCTTCACATAAAATCTTGCTGACTTAGGGATAAGGACTTCAGATTTGAATTGATGCGAATAAAAGCCCCCAGATGAACAAAGCTACCCAAAGGCCTAAAAACTGGGAGAGGAGCTTATTCGTACTAATCTCAGAGGAGGGATGAAATGGAAGTTAGCGGATCAAGCTACTGCACGTTTTGTGTGTAAGGTATATAGAGAATAAAAAAGTACTCACGATACGAGATCAGAGCTGTAATCTGATTAGCACAGCACTGAGTTGGTGGAATAATTCGCATGTTGAGAAGAGTGGTGGTGAAGAAAGCAGGGCTGACAAGCAGGAGGAAAGGAGGAAGCCTTCCTTAGGTAGGTGGTGTATCCTCGCAAGTGCGGAGGGTGGAGACTGGAGGTGATGATTAGAGGGGAAGAAGGACGCTGTTCTGTGTTGATGGAGTCTAGTGCAGGCCAGCAAGCCAGGAAACTCTGTGGATTAATATTAGGCAGCTACGTATCTGTGGGTGCCTTGAGTGCACTTCTCTCTTCTTCTGTTGACAAATCTTGTTCAGACAGGGTCTGCAGCTTCGGTTTTCTGAATTCATTCCAGTATGGCTGCTGGTCTTCTCAGTCCCCAGCTCACCCAGTTTTACGTGTATGCATAATATGCTTTGGATTAAAGTGGGCATGAAATTATCATTCTTAGGAAGTTGGTGAGGGGGAAGAGAAATAGATTAGTGGACTTTTAAAGAACATGAATATAAGATCAAAGGAAGACTCCATGGTAAACTTGAGGTAGCTGTTGTTCAGGGAATGCAGCAGTCCCCCCGTGACACTTCTTAAAGGGATCATTGGAAGTTATCTTCACAGTGTCGGGGAAGACCAGCTTGGTTAAATCTTTGACTTCAGTGGCTTTTCCCACAAAACTACTTCCTTTGAGGTTTTTTGGACAACAGCCTTTCGATACCGTCACGGGCTTTCAAATACCGATGGTAGGACTGCAGAAAGCGGACATCGTAATCCGCACTACATGCAGCAGAAACCAAGTATGATGTTTTCCTTGCAGTTTAGCACCTTTCTCTTTTTTAAGGCAGTGCATTGTTTTCCCAAAGGCTTACAGAACTTTAATGGAGAAATTTTGCTGTTCTTGTGGCTGGAGAGTCAAAGGAAAGGTAACTGCAACTTGTTCTGCTCACAGATCATCGGTGGTTTATATACCTTTTGGAAAAAAATTACTCCTATTGCTCAACCCATAGATGACAATAAATATTGAGGTGTAGTTGTGTTCCAGTCTGTGAAATAAGAATGCATATATCGAAACTTATACATTTTTCTATTAGAGCTTACTACAATTCCAGGGAACCCAGTTTAAAGTGAGTTATTCTTTAAAGTTCCCATATAAAAACCCCTTTGTAAACAGACAAATGGTTAATGTTTCTTACGTAATTTCTACTAGCTTATGGTCCAAGTTCTTCTTCACCCAATAAGTCTGCTATGTAAACTTTTAACGTTTGAAATATTATTGTTTCTAATTTCTATCGCTAATGCTTTCATTCTGTGACTCACGCTTGAAATGTATCTCCAGAGTTTGAAATGACTGTATGTGATTTATGTGATAACTAGAAAATCTGGTGATTCCTATGAGAAATGGTCTTTGCAACCAGAAGTATAAACCTGTTGACTACAAACATCTCCGTGAACTTGCTGCAGCAGAAAAAATGGCATCTGCAAAAATTCAATTAAAGGTACGACTTTTATATTATTTGTAACGTGAATGATTTTAAAATTCAATGCTCGTATTTCTTTTCGCTGCCCTGAGAAATCTGAGAAGGAATAGGAATAACAAATTGCTGTAACTGTGTTCAGCAAAAGGGGACAAAAGATGAGAGTTTACCGCAGCATTATTGTGATTTTCACATGTTAACGTCAAAGCGGGGAATTTCTTTGAATCGGAGATGCAAAATAGGTGTGGATTCTGCTTCCCAAAAAAAAAGATGGGAAAAATTTGTATTCTAGCGCTTTGAGGAAATTCATCCAGACTTACTGTGTAAACTGCTCAAAATACTGGGGGTGATGAAGAATTTGCAGGAATAAATGGGAAAGGGAGGTCGATCCAGGAAAAAACCCAACAAACTAACCAAAGGAAAACAGAAGAAGTGAGGATTTCCAAAAGTCAAGCTGAGGTAAATCTTGAAAAGGAAAATTAAAAGGGTTTTGTAGCCATAAAATAAAACAGAGATCTAGACAGAAAGGTATGTAAACAGCTGCGGTATGACCCAGATGGTAGATAGGAAGGTAGTCTGCTTAATAGCAGAAAAGGTGAATGACAACTTTACCTCTACTTTTATGAAGGATGAGGATTTATAATGTGTGGACACAGCAGGGTCACTAGCACAACTGGAGAAGCAGCAAAACTGGGAGCTGTCAAACTGGAAAGAAGACCAAGTACCAAATTTTACTTTGCCATGTCAAGTCTCCAGTGCCTCCATTATCTGGAACGCCGCTTGCCTTCCCTGTTGATGCAGCCAGCAGATGTGGATTCAGGTTTCCTAGCTTAGGCCCAGTGCTGTACGAACACCGCTCCGCTGCCTCCAGAGGTACATCTGTTGGAGAAACAGTTCAGCTTTCACGTGACGTGACGGCTAAACTCCTGGGTCTCGCTGGACCTCAGCATGGAGCGGTTCAGGTGCCTTTGTGGCATGCTCCTGGAAGTGGGGTGATTTCAGCATTTGTGGACCTGAGCTGGCTGCTGATGCGTTGGAGCTTCCAGTAAGATTGTCCGGCTGCTGCGTGACAGCACCGTGCAGTCAGCAGTCAGAGTGGGTGGTGTGAGCTCCGAGACCTGCTGGATGGGGGAAATCACGAGAGGCTTTGGCAGCAGCCGGACCTCACTGGGCAGAACTATTCCAGTTACACGGAGGTGGATTTTAAGAGACATTGTGCTTTGAGTGTCTTTGTCTTGCTTCCCAGTGTGTCCTCCACGAATAAGTATCACCTGGCTTGTCAGCCTCTGTTACGCACTGGAGAGCTGATGGATGTTTGTATCTTTTTAATTTTGCATCATTCTGGGTGTGTGGTTCTGACTGCTTCCCACATTACCTACCAAACAACAGGGAAAACCTGGAATCTTTTTGTGCAGGCTCCTTCAACAGCAAACCCAAACATGAGGAGGCTGCAGCTCATCTCAGCCGTCATCCTGCTGTGCGCTAATTAGTTTGTTCGTGATTTTGCAGGGGGCAGAATACAATATATTTTAATCTCAACACGTATGTCTTGAGAATAGAAATACTTGGAAACCTATTTATGAGTTTAGGTCTTTTCCATACAGCTTGTTGTCATGCTGTGGCAATTAACCCACCACAGAATTTGCGGTGTTGCTCTTTGTTGTTTGTGATGGCACAGCCAAACCAGATGTTCTTTTACCCTGGATGGTGCATAAGCACTGGTGTATTGCAGCCAGTTGGGACAGGGTTGGAGGGTGAAGGGCATTAGGAATCAACAGGTTTTGGTTTTAGCTGTGGATGTCCAGAAACGTTCTTCATATTTGTACTTTTAAGAACTTCCCCTTTAAAAAAATGGGCTTTCTTTGGAGAGTATATGTCAAACTGCCAAAAATGCAGGTGTCCAAGAAGTCTCCAGCCTCTCCAGAGCGTGTGTTGCTGCCTCTGTGTTTTCCTTTTCAGTTGTGAGGAAATAGTGCGTAATGTTGCTCTAGAAACACTGTAAAATAACCTCTTGTGAGAGTGGATCTGCTTTTAGTGTACAGCTGTTTCACTGATGGGTGTTAACATGCTTTTTAAAAAAATAAGTTATCAAATCCCCAGAAAGAAGTGATTTCTGAAGAAATTGACACTGATACACATTCAGTTGAAATCGTTCCTCTAGGCTGAGAAACAAAATAGAAAAATAGAAGAAAATTACCAATTGAAAGCAACCCCTCCAGCAGTCGTGTTGTTTGAATGCTTTTTCAGGAAACTGCAGATCCAGTGCGAGGATAACGGAGTTTTGAAGGCTTAACCTGTGCTAACGTGGCAGTTTATTGTCTCTCCAGCCCTTGGCGATTCCTCTGAACAGTTGCAGTTTTGTGGATGGTCTTTGGAATGAAAGATTACGCCGAAGAGCACAGAAACTATGCAAAATGCAGTGCCTCAAGTTCTCCTGTGTGGATGACTAAGGGACCCGACCAGATGACGTCTCTGGCGTGCATAAAATACAATTCGGAGTCCTCGTCCAGACAGGGTTGCAAAGTTCAAAGGGAAATTCGCTGAAGAACGATGGGTTTATCATAAAGTTCTTAACAAAAATAAAATTCCTTTAAATTCATGTCTAAAGCATATTTAGAAGTTCTCTGAACAGAAGTCATTGAGTGAAATCCATTGGCTAGCCACATGACCATACGCTCTTTTGTTGTTCTGATGCTGTTAGTCTTAGTAAATGGAACGTACACAGTGCGAACGGGCGCGATTTACTAGTCCACGCTACTGTCCTGAAGGCCTTGCAGCAAAATAGGGGTAGCTCCTGCAGCTCCTCTCTTTGTATTTAAAATAGAAAAAGATGACGGTGAATGAGAGAAAAAAGATGTAGTTTCTTTACAGTATAGCTTCCTTTAATGCACGTAAGTATAGTCTATCAAAAGCTCTGGCAGCTATTCATGGATTGGCAGTACAAAATTCTACTGAATTCGTTCAAGCTTTAAGCTAGTTTTCATCATCTGCCTTTTGGTATTTCACCTTTTCAAGCTTTTTCCAGCTGTGTAGGTAATAAAATATATATGCTGAAAGCTCCACAGAGAATAGAATGTGTTCCCACCTATTAATTTTTTGTGGCTGATTCAGGCTCTCCAAGTTATGAAGTGCTGGGGTTACTCCTCCATCGAGGCAGAACCAAAGCAGCAAATGGTAAATCAGTTATTGACCATTTAAGAAAGAGGAATACAGCACATATGGAAAAAAGCCAATATTGCAGCAGTTATACATAAATGTCATTACTGTTGCTATAAAATAATTTCAAGAGCATATTAAATTTCCTGTACAGATCTACTTTTATTTCACTTTAGTTTTAGAATTGATTTGCAGGTGTATGTATTCTCAAATGCCTTTAAATACAGCATTCTGTTTGCTGAAGTCTGGTTTTGAGCACCTAATGGCAATCAAGAGGAAGTGGTAACTTTATAAACATCGAGATATGGAAGCGATAAACGTGAGGCATTATCTTTAATTCAAAATCATCTTAACTTACTGACTGAAAGCATAAACCAGGTGTCTGCAAAGTCTCTTGTAGTCCAGGCACGTATTGCGGCTTCCTGTAACCCCCTTGTTTCTCGCTGTCGGTCACCTGCCCTCTCCGTAGCACCCACTGCGACTTCTTACCCAAATAACACCACTAGAGCAGGTTTGCTGCAGAAGCACAACGGATTAACCACATCCTTGGGTGACCCTCTAGAAACCGGGTACATTCGCGCAGATAGGTTCATCTCGGGTTCATCTGACAGGTGTAAATGTTCCTAGTTTCAAAGTCTTGGGTATTGTGATTTAAAGTAAGATTTGAGCTTTGTTGGTGGGTGAATGAGAGGCTGTGGTTTGAGAAGTGATGGGATTCTTGCTTACCTGTGCATGAGTGCAGCTAAGAGTCCTGCAGCTCTCCTCTTGGAGCAGCCTGATGGCAGGGCATGCCCAGCCGTGGAGCGCACGTCTGGAGGGTTTGCTCTCGGTGTTCTCGGGCGTGTGAGCGCAGAGCGGGTGATGTGTGGCAGTGTCCAGCTGTCACTGGGCAGGAGGGCAGGCTAAGCATTGTAAACAGAGCGGGTGACTTCCAGCTGCGCCAAGTGGAAGGCCAGCAGATTTGACTCGGAAGGTCATTTCTTTCCTGACCTAGATGTGGAGTGAGATCTTTAGTCATTTTTCCCTACTATGAACCAGGACAAGAGTTTCCAAATTGTTTGTTTGTTTGTTTTTTTTCCTTGTACTGCTACCAAGTAGAATAATATATCTTCATGAAGGAAGGTCTGGGGAGGAAAAAGAAAGGGGTCTGTGAATCGTGGGAGCCTCTGGAATCAGAAGGGGGTTTGCAGCTAGAAGGAGTTGGCCGGGATGGGGATGAGGTCAGGTGTTACGGAGGAAGGAGGTGGCAGAAAGAGAAGGGACAGGAAGGGAGCCAGTTCTGAACTGAAATGCTGCTTTGTCCTGAGCATCCACTGAGAGGCCAGAGCACAGTCATGATGGCGGAGGATGAGAGAAAACCCGCTTGTCTCAGTGGCTTCTGGCAGCCACAGATTCCTTCTGATCCTTCTTCCTTCATTGCTGGTAGCCAGAGTCATCTGGCTGCCACTTCCATCAGCCTTTCTCTGACAGCTTTTCCTCTAGTTTAAACAGCAACTCCATTTATCTCGGAAGCACGTATTTCTGTTTTATCTGAAGTTGGAAGCAATGTTTTTGTGAAGCCCTCACACAGTTTCTGAGACTCTTTAATTGGATAGATTTTGAAAAAACAGTCTTTTAGTAATCAATTTTAGAAATTCTTTTTCCTGAAAGACACACTTTCTCACTCTTTCATCTTCCCACCTGTAAGAAAGTGTATTTTTCTTTCTCCCGCTTATCTTCCTCCCTTCACCTCCTGGGAAACAGAGATGGGAAAGAAAAGGAGAAAAAGGAAAAGAAGAAAATGGGCTGCAGTTTTTCCCCCACTTTCTCCTTTCATTAATTGTGATTTGAAATGCAGGGTTTTTTTTTTTCCCCATGAAAACTGGTTACATTTGAAGCTGTTGTTCTTTAAAAATAACAAGTTTTGAAAAAAGGTTCACCACTCTGTGGTTAACAGTTTCCATACGAAGGCATTTGATAAAGCTATTGAACAGATTCAGAAGACTTACAAGCTTGAATTTTTCCTGCAGATTGAAAGAACAGAGCACGTTTCAAAGATTACCAAAGAACAAATGCTGCTGAAACAGCATCGGCAGGTGTGGTGGCAAGAGCATAAAAGGCTGAGTGTGAACAGGTAAGAGCCAAGGGATCGTAGTTAGCCGTTACTGAAGAAATACTCCAGCAGACAGATTCTGGTGTGGCGTACTTGATTCAAGGGGCATTAAGAGGAAAGGGTTAAAATACCTGAACTGCAGATAATTTTTAATTCAGGGCATGGGAGATCGTGATCTACACTGAAAGGGTCTGCAGACATGAAGAGAACACATGAAGAGAAGGGGCAGTAGAGGGGATGTTTTTCTGCATGCGCCTCTCCATGGTGATCTCCTGTATCTGTAGGAGCGTCAGAAGTTTTCAGATACTTTTGAATTCCTCGGTGTCTCTAGATGTGCGTGTTGAGCTCACACTGACAGCAGGAGCATTAATGCTGTTCTTGCTTATTGACTTGTGTACTGTATGCGCAGCAGATCAATGAGAGCATTTTTGGCTCAGAGGAGGGTGGCTTCCACACCACCTTCATGTCCAAGTCCTGCACTTCATACCTTCCCAGGCAAAGAATCCTCCTTTTTACTTGCTTATTAGAATATTTGAGCCTTATCATTCTTGAAAACTTAATGAATAAGAAATGAAAGCTTCTGTAAAACTCATATTCATACCTTCCAGGCAAAAAGCAGAAGCAGAAATAAAGTCATTTCTTGATGAAGAAAGCCAGAAGGACAACTTTTTTATGGATATGAGAGACTTGGGTAAGAATTTTTTTTTATTCATTCACTATAATAAATAATCAATAAAAAACATCTTTATTGTTTGTTTGAGTTTTTAAATCCCTGTCTTAACAGGTTTAGACTTAGAAATCATGGCGCTGTGTGTAGTATTTCATGTGTTTGAGAAAGCTTTGTGTTTCATTTGGATCCAGAGCATAAATTATCGAAGGAGCGGGATGTATACCACAGAAACACTGTAGCTCCTGTCTGGCAACTGAAAGAGAATTTGAAATTCAGGCTGTCTGAAATGCAGTGTTACCTCTCGGAAGAATCTTGTCTGAAATTGAAGCTCAATCCAGTAGAGATGTTGCAGCAGGTTGGTATTTTGCAATTTATTATCACTCTATTTGTAGCATTTAAATTTATTTTTATGTGATGCTTTGAGAATGTTGCTCACATTGAGAGTATCCAGTAACCCCTGTTCTTGGGGTAGTGTAAACCTGCAAAAACATAGCAGTGTCGAACTGGAAATCAGACTGTTTCTAAACAAGAGCTTTCATGTTATAACAAGATAAAGAAGTAACAGTTACATATTTTATGAAATAGATCAAATTTGTGAAGAAGCAGCAGAAGGCAATGTTGGATTTCCTTATCCTTGAAAGTCTGGCTTTGCAAAGAGAGCTTGGAGACTATAAAACAAAAGTAAGCTTTTCCTTAGAAGTTTAATTAGCAATTTTTTGAGAGAGAAAATACAATGCAGAGTAGTCCGCTGAGTAGCATTTTTTCATCGCAGGAATTAGCGCCGTCTTTTGACGACATGAATGGACTTTTCCTTGAAGTTCCTTCAGCACTACTGTCCTTGGAATGCCCCTACCCTGATTTGAAGACCTTAGTTATCGATGAATACCGAAAGCTTGCAAGCGGGTACTGCTCTAAGCTCCAAGAGATTGATCAAGAGTTAGAAGTTGTATATAGGTAAAGATGTCTCTTTCTGGATTCCTTTTGTTGGGTGTAAAATACCAAACTATAACGTATTTCGTAATCTCCAGGTCCCGCAGCCGCCCTTGCCATTCGAGCTGGTCCTGTTTTATGCAGAGCAGAGAGCGGTCGACGCTCGGCCCAGCTCTCTGGGGTTCAATAGTCAGTAGCTGTTTGCACAGCTGAGAGAACTGAGGCAGTCCTTTCAAAAGCTCTCATCTGAGATAATATGCGAAATGCTTTGTGGATTAAAGACCCAACAATCTGGTGTGCATCAGATGTCCTCTTCACAGAAAGAATCATTTCTATTCATACAGAAGCATGTATGGTAATTACACTGGCAAATTTATGCCAGAAAAGTACAGTCTTTCCGAGGGAGTTCTAGAATGTATTTATCTATAAAGCAGATAAATAGGTCCAATCTTCTCACAAATTTTGGAACACTGCAGTAATTCTCATCACAAAGAAGTGTGAAAAAATGTACGCAGCTCTGGCTTAGAATAACTGAAAGGGGGAGAGATTTTTCTGTGTACAAAAAAGTTTATAGAAAGAACGTAAATATTAATAATCATCCAGAAGTGTAACATCCCCACTTCCTAAACAGCAAGCGGCAAATTTACAGCAGTTCCTTTGCTGCTGTCTCTGATATTTTGTTACAGTTGCTCTTGTGGAAGAAGTTTTAGCTACCTCCGTGAGAGAATCTGTGGCAAGTGCTAAATCATTAAATGCGCACAAAGTATCTTCAGCGGTTTTAATTAAAAACCTGCTTGATCCACGCAGCACGTGTGCTACTGAATAACGGACAAACACCAGCGTCGATGACAGAACCTATGAAAATCGCCGAAAGATCTACCGTGGTACTTTCATTGATCAAATGCCACGTTTGAGTTTAGGTCTTGAGCTAGATAATTTTACTCTGATAATTAAGTAACATCAGCACTTCAAGATAAAAAACCCCATATTTATAAGGGAAAGGAATTTGGCTGTAGGCATGAAAGCGTGGTGGTACTTTGAAGGAATTAAATTATGATACTGAGGTGGGGAAGAATGAAACGGGCGTAGCCGTAGAAGTGCTGGTGGTGGTGGCAGTGGCAGCAGCCTGCTGGTGGGACCTGCGGGTAGGTCGTGCAGGACAATTTACCCCCTTGGGATCAGCGCGTGCCAGCACCGTTAGCGGGGAGTGTGTGAAACTGAATCAACCATCAGCAATTACCTCAGACGTTTGATTTAAAGCTAGATCTTGGTCTATTTTTTTCTTTCTTTGCCTTCTGGTCTCCAACTCCTTAATGTACTGCTCATTTATGTTTCTACGAGTTTATCCACAACAACATTAAATATAAACCCCCCATCAATTAAGTAATATACAAGTTAAATAGGTAAAAAGCAAGACTTTGTTCTTGTGGAATTGCTTTCTTCCAAGATCTGTGTTTTATAAAACATGCACCACTTTGTCACTTCTTACATTTATATTGGCTAATCTGCATGAAAATATTTTCTGAGTTTGCAAAGAGACGGCCTTGTGATTTAGGTATTCCAGAATTCATCAGGCGAACTTGGGTCCAGCTCCCGCGGGTAATACCCTCAAAAACTGAGTGGCAGATGTTTGACCTTGGTGTGTATCTTCTGTACCCTGCTGATGAATACAGCCTCAGAGAGGCCTTTGCAGTTACTGTCACTGCTCTGTGCCCAAAGATACCAAACCTTCTCCCGCAGTACGCGATTTCACCTGCTTTGTAATTTGCGAAGCTGCTCGATTGTTTGACGACGCGATCGCTTGCTCGCTTCGTCTGAGGATTACTTCTCTGTCGCTCTTCCTCTGTCATCATATGTACAGTAAAGAAACCTTAAGTTAATAGCCGTCTGGTGTTACACGTCTCCGTGTTTAACCGTTTGGACCGTCTGGAGCAGAAGGCTTGGAAAGTGTGCATAGAATTTCCAAAGAAGAAAAATCAGAATAAGATAATATTCTGGTCTGCTACATTCTTTGTGTGCTTTTCAGTCCTAGTAGAATGCACAGTACAGTGCTTATCGATTTTAGAAACTGGAAAAGAAGTTGCGACTTGTGGGGTTTTTTTTTTTAATTTCAAGCATAACCTGGGATTATAAAGTTTTATAATCCAAATTCCTTTGTTTGCTGATGCTCAAACAGATGTTTGTGTTTGGGAAATACCCGAGTCCTGAGTTATCCCACAAATCGTGGGCTTGGAACTGACATGTTTGTTGTAGCTGGTGATTCTCTAAGCACTACTGTATTTTTTTGCTACAGTTTCCAGGGATGTCTGAATTATTTAAATAACTGAAGGATGAATGGAGTACTGTGAATTCAGCAGTGTATCCTCGGCAGCATCCTTTCAAATGAATGGGATATTAGAGCGAAGTCAAGTAAATTTAGTTCCTCTTTTCGGACCTCTTCCCAGGGTGTTTCTGGCACCACAGTCGGCAGCGACACAATTAATGGCCAGGGAGGTTTGTGTCTCACTTGGTGGCATTGTCCCAGCCTGTGCCCGCAAGCTCCACAGGGCAGCGGTGCCCCACGCACTCATTGCAGTGGAGAAGGGCGAGTGGGGGGCGTGGGCTGGAGGGGGCACCTGTCCTTCCCACCCTTTGTGTTCCGCAGAATGTGCGAAGCCAGGGATCGCTGCCGGCTGCATCTGCTCCAGAGGAAGCAGCTGCCTCAGGGTTGTTGAATGCCCAACAGTTGCTGTGTTTCAGTTCTGACACAACATAAAGATCGCACTGTTCCCCGGTGGAATGACACACGCGACCAAAGCAAGGGCTACGTTTCAGATTCGGGTCGTGCATTCAGCCTTGTAAAAGTTTGTCAATATCTCGATGCTGCAGGAGCCTGATATTAGCTTAACTATTAATGTAAAATGTGTTGGCACTGCTCAAACTCCTTTTCGCTGCGATCTTCCTTTCTGGAATTTTACACCAGTTTAAGTGAGGTGACATCTTGAATTCAGTCAGGCAGGATATTTTGAAATTCTCCATGCATTTAGTGGTTATGAATACCCTGGGCTGAATCACTCTGCGTTGTTGTGGGGTTTTTGGGCTATTTATCTATGGACAGCTGACAAAATCTCAGCACAGCTGACAAATTTTGGCACAACTGCCAACCAAGGCACTGGCAGCCAGTTTGTTCCTACTTACAATAAACTACTTGTAGCTCCAGCTAGAGCTGATTGCTCCCCTGGAGCATCTTCCACAAGCTGCAATTTGTCCATCTTGTTCCCGAGGAGTGCAGAGATTCCTCGTTAGCTGGCCATTAGAGGAATGTGCAAGTCCGAGGGAGCCATGAGAGACGTGTGAGATGCGGGCTCTGGTCCATCTGCCCTGGTGTGCTGGAGGCAGAGCGATCACCAGGCTGGCCTTCCGACCACAGAATCAGCGGTTTTCCCTGCTCTGACGGTGCAGTGTTCCCTGACCAAGGTGTGTCTTACTCCCCTTGCAGACAGGAAAGCTGTATTTGTTCACAGGCCTGTATGGTCAGAAACCTGAAGCAGGTTGTTTTGAATCTCGTCTCTTAGAACTGTCTCATTACTGTCACTGAGACAACGTGTCTAAATGGCACCGTGCTGAGGTGAATCGGGACTCTCAGTAATCAGAGGATTACTGATTTCTTTTGGAAATTACAAGAGAGAGTACAAAATCCAACCCCTAAACTAGTAAACACTCTCTTAGGGCGGCTGGTGTTCCCTCTGAGTAAAGGCTAGCAGCGTTTTATGGTGGTGGTTCTCATAAATAAATAAAATACTGGTGCTGGAAAGACAAGAATGTTAGGTGTTAAGAAAAAAATCCTGTTGTGCTCAGCTCGGCATCAGGAGGAGCAGTTGCAGTGAAAGAGATTTAAATAATCGCAAAGAATAATTAATTTGTTTATTAAAGTTATTCTTCAGAAAGCCTGTGCCTCAGACTATCAAATTATGGCACAGAGATTCTACAATTAATAAATGAACGGATTGCATAGAAAAGCTCCCTCTAGAGAAAAGAGAGGCGTTTAAAACATTCATTTCGGAGGATCGGTTGCAAGATGTTTTTCTCAGAGGCAGTAAATGCTTGCCGTTGAGAACTCTGTCTTCTCTCCAGACCTGCAGCTTGAAGGTTATAAGATATTACTGCTGCTGTTCCCTCTTTGAAGGATTCCTTAGCCCCATTTCGCTTCCCGCGGCACGATTTCTTCTTTGGATTTCACGTACAAACACCCCCTCAACTCAGACATCTATATTCATTGTCTGACTTGGGAAATTTAAGCAATCACCTATAAAAAAAAACCGCTCATTGCTATTCCGCTTTTGCTAATGTAATTTCACTTTTTATGTTGTCTTCAACATTTGCTTGGTCGTTGTCAGTTGCTGCAAATAAACTTTTTTACAGGAGCTGGATCTCTTCTCTCTCCCATTTCGAAGGCACCTCCATTTATTTCATTTCACGACGGCCGGATTTAATAGCAAACAGCTGGCTCCTCGGAAGTTTGTCAGATATTTCACGCAGTTTATAAGAAGGGAAAAGAAAATAGGTGGAAAGCATGAATAAATCCTATCTGCGTCATGTAAGCTTGCAGAGGGAACGCTGTCTCCCTCCGCAGCTTTATTAATTTTAGCCTACTACTGAGTGTGCCGGTCAGGATTATTACTGTTGTGATTGCTGTCGTGTTCCTAGCCCCGAACGCCTGCCCGCAGAAGCGGTGGGAGCTTCTCTGCCTGGCTGTGCCGCAGTACGCCCCGCACGGCGAGGGCTGGGGCCTGGGCAAGCGGCGGGAGGTCGGCGGGCTGCACCATAAGGTGTGACTGAGTGGGAATGCTTTATGCACCCTGCTCGCT
>JAAGNO010021242.1:0-39501 GCA_033439905.1 Ceryle rudis | reverse complement strand
GTTGTTCAGCCTGGAGCAAAGAAGGCTCAGGGGAGACCTTCTGGCTCTGACAGCTCCCTGACAGGCGGTTGTAGCCGGGGGGGGGGGGGGGGGGGGTTCGGGATCTTCCCGCGCGGAGAAGGGGCGAGGGCGAGAGGGGCTGGCAGCCACGGCAGCACCGCGCCGGGAACGCGCGGCCCGGGGGCGGCAGAACCCCCCTCTCATCAGCCCACTCTCCCGCTCGGAGACCGGCGCTCCCTCTGAGACGAACGCTGCCGGACGGAAAATAAACTCTAAAAAAAAACCCCACGCCGGTCAAATTTATCTCCAGCTCGTTCATCGCCCGAGAAGAGGGGGAAAAAGCGCGTATGTCTCCGTGGGGGTGCCAGGAGAAAGATGAGTGTTTCTTTCATTAACCTAATGGTAATTGCAAAAAGACTCCCTTTTTGTCAGCTTCACCTAATCAAAACCGAATATCTGTATGTGGCACTGACAAAATCAGTAAAACTTCACCTTCGACTTTATTGATCTGAACAGACAAGCAGAATTTTCTATGGTGTTCAATTTAGGGAATTAAAAAAAATCACTCCGCTAACAGCATTTGGTACATTTCTAACCCATATGTCACCTCAGTGCTTTAAATAATTATATTTGCATGCAGGGAGTGATTCATAAATATGTCAAGATTGTGAAATATAGGCAGGCATTTCAAACTTTCTATTTAAAAAACATGAATTATGGCCACGAAAAATGTGTTCCCATTTAAGGGTGATACGAAGTATTTGGTGTCTAGTACGGAGGCCCATCCATCATATAGACAATAAAGAGAGTTTTTGCCTGACGTTGGAAATTTATGGTTGCCCTTCTCTGCCCTAATAACTCAAGCATTGTGTCAGCCTGTGACAGCCTTTGCAGAAAAACAGCAACCCTGTTATCAATCAAAAAGCCCTTTTACATTTTTAGCAAAACTCTGATCATCCAGACACCCTTTTAATGTATATATTACATCATTATAGATCATTCTGCACTTTTACTGCAACTCAACAAAATGATCCATCACTTCAGGACAGTCCTGATGAACGCTGATGTAAATTATTTGCACGTCGCTAGTACAGTACAAAATGAAAAATGTACTTTAGGTGGAATTAATTTTAGGGTGTAAAAAGCTAAAGACGAAAGCAGTGGGGATTAGAGGAGACCTAAATGCATCATTGGGTATGACTGAAAACAAGCTAATAGTTATTAAAATTAAGATTTTTTTAACCTTTTCGGATAGTGGACCTAGACTATTTCAAAAAGAGAATATAGATTGCATGATTCTCCCTGCCCTTACCCCAGCGCAAACGTAGCTGCCTTGTAATTGCGTCAAAGACTATTGTTCATTTGTCATTTAGGTGTTTAGATAAGGTTAATTATTAGGATTCCAATGCCTTTTCCAGACATATCCTTACAACTTTTCCTCGTATCTCAAAAGACGTTTTTCCCCACGCTGGTGAAGATGCATGTGGTTGATCTGCACAGTTTCCGTAACAAAGTTGTCAATAAACGCTCTCTACATTTAGGATCCAAGTGACGAAGCTAAAGATCGCCTCCGTTTGTGTCCCATAGTTAATTTGTGAAGGATTACTGTAACCAAATACGTGCTTAGTTGGTATAATTCTCTCCCGTAGCCTCCAGGCTTTCGCAGAAGATAAACACAGAGATGCCTTTATGAGTGCTGAGATTCAATGATCAGACCAAGGTGCTACAGAAGCTAAAAGACTCTCTTCTCACTCTTAAAATCTAGGCAGCAAATACTAGCTCGGGTACATACGTATGAGTTAGAAAACGTGTTCACTAGCTTTGGGATCGATCATTTTAATCGTAGTAGTTTTAATAACATGAAATTTCATTTTAAAATCTCCATGAACTTAACAGGAGACATACCCAGCCTTTCCCGTGTCATCACACTCGTTTGACTTGCTCTCTCCCTCGCCCTTTAGAAAGTTACCTTAAGGCTTAT
This sequence comes from Ceryle rudis, assembly GCA_033439905.1. Taxonomy (NCBI): domain Eukaryota; kingdom Metazoa; phylum Chordata; class Aves; order Coraciiformes; family Cerylidae; genus Ceryle; species Ceryle rudis. The sequence continues at coordinate 37,520 of JAAGNO010021242.1, read as the reverse complement.
TTAAAATAAAAGCTGTTTGCATAAGAAACACCTTAAACATGAAAGAGGTCTGATTTGGAAAATAGCTGCCCCAGCACCCCCAAGTCCTTCTCACAGTGTGCTCTGCTGGGCTGACCATTGGGATCCAGGGTGTGCTGTGCTTTGGTACCAAGGCAGTGACACTTTTCCAGCAGCACTGGAGCAGATATTGGTTGGTACCATCCCCAAGAGCATCCCTGCTGGTGTGTCCCAGCGTTCAGTTAGGAAACATTAAAGAAGCACAGTTAGTCTGTACTGGTTTTAGAGGTTGCTGTATTAACCTGGTGAGGTAAAACCACCCTGCTCTGTGATGGGTTTAATTCCCACCCCAATCTTCTACACAGCCCAAAAAGGCGAGCATGTTTCTAGGGCCCCTCTGCTTTCTGACCGTTCCCTGGGCCAGGCAGAGATTAAATCCCCTGACAGCAGAGAAGACCCTTCGGATGCAAATAAAAGGCTGCTAATAAACCCAGGCCATTCATTATCCTTCTTCAAAGGCACATGAGTAATTAAAAACGACTCCAATTAGGAGGGAAATAATTGTATTCTAGACAAAGTTTTCTGTAACTCTCTCTGAAGGGGAGAATGCTGATCTTCCAGTGAAAGAAGGAATTGTGCTTTCCTCCCAAATTAACGCGTTTGTGGGTGGAACTGGATGACCCATGCTCAGCGCCTTGGCACACGGGAGGGTATTTGCAGGAGCTGGCCCCTCGCCCGGTCAGCCCGTGCAAGGGGAGCCTGCCCAGATCCCTTCCCATGGGCCAGGGTTTTCCTAGATGCAGGGAGCACCAGGTCTCTGCTTTTTTTTTGGCTTTGCCTGTGTCATAGAAACATAGAATGGTTTGGGTCAAAAGGAACCTTCAACATCATCTCGTTCCAACCCCCCTGCCATGGGCAGGGACACCTCCCACTAGACCAGGTTGCTCAAGGCTCCATCCAACCTGGTCTTGAGCACATCCAGTGATGGAGCATCCACAGCTTCCCTGGGCAGCCTGTGCCAGTGTCTCACCACCCTCAGAGTGAAGAACTTTGTCCTAATGTCTAATCTAAATGTGCCCTCTTTTACCTTGAAGCCATCACCCCTCATCCTATTGCTACAAGCCCTTGTAGGCCCCCCTTCAGATACTGAACAGCCACCAGAAAGTCTCCCTGGATGGAGCCTTCTCCAGGCTGAACCCCCTCAGCTCTCCCAGCCTGGCCTTCCAGCAGAGGGGTTCCAAACCCCTGATCCCTGTCTCAGCCTCTGCCACATCGCTCCCCATCCCTGGCTGGTGCTGGGCTCGCTGTCCAGCCCCCATAAAATCATAGAATGGGTTGGGTTGGGAGGGACCTCTAAAGGTTGCACTCAAGCATCCCCCCCACGCCACAGCATGGCCCTGGCCCAGCACCCTGCTGCTTTGCAGCCTCCCCACTCCAAAGGGCCTTCCAATCGGCCACGCCCCCTCCACCATACAGCCTGTGCTCATCTTAGGGGCTTCTTGGGTCTCCTTTTGTACTGAGCACCTTCACTGTCCTTCAGGTCCCTCCATACACTTTTGTCCATCCCATCTGCAGAAAGACCCAATGGCTGCTATGTCCTGACTCTTGGATTTGCCTGCAGCCAGCTGGGAATGTTTGGAGCTCAGTACCACCAGCACCAGTGGCCTCATTTCACACTGGAGCTTTGTAGGGGGATCCTGCAGGGCAAACAAGCCATGAAGCAGCGAGACTGAGCCACCACCATGGTCCTGGTGATGGCCTCTCCCATCTTCTGGGGCAGGAGGAGCAGCGGGTTCCCCACAACGCCTCCGGCCGCATCCCACCTCTCCCTGGGGACGATGTGCCGGTTGCTGTGCCACCAGGCACGGAGGGACATCACTGAGCCCTGTTTCCTCTCGTTGCAGGTGACGCTGCACACCGGCCTGCCCGTCCCCGAATTCTACGCTTCGCGCTCGGCCATGCCCTGAGGCTGCTCCCCAAGCCGGCTGCCTCTTCTCAGGTCGAGAGGAGCCAGCCTGTTCCCTCCCGCGGGGTGAGGCCGACCGCCCAGCCACCGGCTCCTCGCTCGGCCGCCGGCCAGAGACCGAGAGGCAAAGCGGGAAGGAAGCCCCTGGCTTTCGGTCGTCTGTCCATCTCCGCCCTCCCGCGCTGTCCTGTGTGTGTGCGCTTCGCTGTGTAGCTCTTTTGGCTGATGACGTACCTAAGTAGCCTGAGATGTTCCTCTGTGTCCGCTTTTAGGTTCGGTTTCATTGATTTAAGTTGGGGTTTGGGGGGCAAGGTTGGGGGGGGGCAGTTTTGTCTCATTTGGCAGAGCACTTTCCCCTCCCGTAGGGCTGCCCAAAGGGACCCCCACCAAGGGAAAGCTTCGCCCGCGCCAGCCCCGTTACTTTGCAGGACATTTCTTTCCCCCGTGGCCTTTCTCGCAGAGCGTCCTCGGTTACGCGTAGAGGTGGGTCCTGGATTACCAGTCAGTCTCCACGTCCTTACCAAAACACCCAGCCTCGTTCCTTGTCCCCCCGAGGTGTTTCTACGGGGCGCAGCGGTGGGGGCCGCCCTGTCCCTGGGTGCTCCGGGTGCCGGCAGAACCTCGGTCCGGTGCCGAGCACCCACGTGGTGCCGTCCCCCTGCTCCCCGCAGCCCGGCGCCGGCACGCGCGCCACAGCCATACACCGGAGAGCACTCGCCCAGCTCTTCGGAGATTAGCATTTATTTTTTTATAGTCGCCGTATAAAGCGTAGCCTTAAATACTGACAGTGTCCTTCTGTTCACCGGAGAATTCATTCTGCAGTGGGGGTCTGATGGGGAGCCTGAGGATGAGGATGAGGATGGCGATGGGGATGGGGAAAGGGATGGAGATGGGGATGGGGATGGAGATGAGGATGAGGATGGGGATAGGGCTGGGGATGAGGATCAGAGTGTGCATGAAAACTGGGATGATGATGGGGATGAGGCTGGGGAGAAAATGTGGACGGGGATGAGGACAGGGATGGGAAGTATAGGGATGAGGAAGATGAAGCTGGACCCCACCTGGAGCTGGAAGGTGGCTGGGACACAGGCCCTCGCGTGCTGCCGCGGCAGCTCCACGGTGCCGGAGAACTGGTGCTCGGGGTCCGAGGGACGGCGGCCAAGGAAGGAGACGCGGGGGGCCTGTCCCAGCCGCCGCCGATCCGTGTCAGCATCCAGCACGTACTCCAGCACTGGAGGAGAGGGATGGGTGTGATGCCCGGGGAGGGGTGGGGGGTGGGGTTCCTGCCCCTCCCATGCCACACTGGGGGGTTCCTGTGTGTCCCCCCCCAGCTCCGCTGCCTGTCCCTGTGGTGCTCACCAAGGTGGGGGCTGTAACTGGTGGGACTGGACGTGTAGCTGAAGCAGGCTCGGATCTCCACGCTGCGGGGACACAGGGTGAGATGGGTGGCACCCAACTCCTCAGCTATCCCCTGCTGGGTGCCCAGGGAGGGGGGGATGGGGTGGCACCCACCAGACTCCCTCCTGGTGCTGGCAGTTGCTCTGCTCCAGGTCGATGTTGGGGGGGAGCAGGGAGACGTTATCTGGAGCGGGGCATGGGTGGGTTGGGTTTTGTACTTTTGTTGTGTTTTTTTTTCCGCTGGGCCTCCCTTTCTGGGATTGCTGTGTCTCTTCCCTGCGCAGGTAGAGGTGGAAGGGCCATTTATTCTAGAACTGGTAGTCAGTCTTTGTTGCTTTTTGCTTTCTTTTGTTTTTTTTCCTTCCCTTCCCCTCAAAAAGTAACAAGCATGTGTTGGAGTACTTCTGTTGTCTCCATGTAGCTTAAGATTTTCTCTGAGGCTTTGAACGTCGTCTGAAAGTTTTCTGGATTCTGACCTCCTGCTTCCAGTGACCTGGAACTGTTTGAAACTTAAACCTATTAGGCCTACACTTCACAAGGGTCGCTCTCAAAGGTGGCTTTGTTAAAATGCTGAACGTTTGAACAAAAACAATTCGCCCGTTTCACAGAAAAGAGGAATGAAAAAAGTACTTTTTTTCTCTTATTAAAGGAGGATATCATTGTGACCTCATTTTGATCAGCTCGACAGCTGAAAGGGCTAGGGGACGGAAGCTGAAATTGGGCAAGGAACTAGATGCTGTTCAAAGAAATTATTCTGAATGTATCCATGGTTTTTGTTTGGATTCAATGGGTATATACATTTGAAAACCTGTACTTTACCCAATTATAGTCCATTTTCCTGACTTTCTACGCCTCTGAAGCGCACAACTGCGGAATGTCATCCTGTGGGAAGTGGCTGTTGGCAGCTGTTGGGTAAAAAGCAACTCTCAGTCTAGTGAGCTAACTTGCATCGATAAAACTCAGCCTGAGGAGGATCCATAACGTGGCGTAAAAGGTGAACGTCTCCAGGGGAGTGAGTGTAAAGATGGAATTCAGGGATTAGGGCTGTTCTCACACTTTTTTTGTTGTTGTTGTTTAGCCATTAATCAACTGAAGTTTTCGCATTTCAGTGAGCAGCTCTAGAAATGCAAAGATTCAATAGATCCGTTCTGCAGAGAGAATATGCAGAAATACATTAAAATCAAGCGGGATTCTTTAAGGAGCTGTTAATGATGGAGAGGGAGAAGGCTCGACGCTGCCCGACACCTTTCATTTACCTTCCTGTCAGTAAACCATTTAGCCTGCGTTACTCGTTTGGTTTAAAAGGGATACCTTTCTGTAAAGTTCTACATTTCTTTGAGTGTCTGGGGTTTTTCTTGTGTGAAAATCAGGTTGTCGCTATTTGTAGTACAGATTGAGCAATGCAAAAAAAAAAAATCATATGTGACAGGTTATGGTTTGGGTTTTTTTAATTATTGCAATAGCCACATGTTATCAACCAACTTTTTTAAGATAGATCTTCTCTTCTGTCAGCAGCAAACCAAGGGCACAGCACACAGACTAAATAATAGATTATTTAAAGCTGGTTTAGATGCACTAGAAGCAGCTATGCCATCAGTGAGACTCTAGGCCTTGTGACTGACAAGAGGTGACAGCAGTCAAAACAGAAAGCAGCGGAGAAGTTAAATGAATGTTTATAGCACTTTTTACTTGAGGAAAGAACTTTCAAATTCCTGTTCTGTGTTCAGTCTCACAGAAGATCAGCGTGTGTCCTTAACAGAAATCAGTCTCTAAGGGGGAACTTGAAACAACTGAAGAAGCTCGGGTGCAGTAACTCACGAGGGTCATGTGGTTGTCATCTGAGTGAAATAAAGTGTGAAATGGATAATACCAGTGAGGATATACTGGACGTTCTTAACGAGGAAATGTTTCTGGCACAGATCTTTTAACACCCCTATTTGCAGTCGGCAGCCAAATCAAAGAAAACCGAGGGAGGGGTTACGCTTTCAAGGAGTGATCAAGAGTCACTCATATTTGGTGTGGTTTATACTGGGTGGACGTAGAGACACATGTGGGAAGGGCTCTGGGGAAGCGGACGAGGAGCAGCTGGTCAAACCCGTGGGAGCTCCACGCTGCGAGTTCCTTTTCATTCTCCTGAGGATGCTACCGCAGCTGCAAGCTCGTCTTATGTACTGGCCATAAACTGCAGGGGTACCCTGCATGGGGGGAGACCATGGACTGACTCAGCAGCTCTGAGATCCATTTAAATGACCCACTGCACCCCAGTCAGAGGAGCACGCAGCGCCTCAGCCTGAGAAGTATCTTGCTCGTTTACCTGGCTGCTAGGTTGTCAAAGCTTGTGGGATCTTAGGTATGTTTGAGACACGTGTTTATCTGTCAAATTTAGTTGAAATTGTCCAGCGATCCCCAAAATTACTTGAGGACTTGCAGCTGGACAAGCAGACAGCTCATGCTGACCTTGCTTTCTTAGCAGAATGCCCTTCCTCCTTCAGCTAGGAAAGTGGCACCTCAGGCAAAGAACATCGTTTGCATTAAAATTTTGCGAAAGTATTAAAGGATCAAAGGAGCTCTTCATATGACTGCAGAAGGAACTAGAAGAGATAGTACTGTACATAAAAGGCCAGCAAATTTAGCTAAGTAGTGGTAAATAGAAACGCGGCTTACTTGAGGTTATGCATGTGTGAATATTTAAGCCTACATAATATTTAAACATGTTAATAAAATGTTGACACTCCTGTTGTCAAGAACAGGAGATGTTGTGAATACTGCTGGCTGAGAAGAGAGAGGAGATTCAAGGACGAGCTGGGAAAAGTAGACTGTTCACACAATGTCTGAGCATGGGTGTTGTGATGGACTTCCAGCTCCAGGGAACTAAACCCAGTCCTACACTGGGTCACAAGTTTTAGAGGTACCAGTCCCAGCCCTTGTGACCAAGTCTCCTATCTGGAAGCAGCTCATCTCTTTATTTTATGACTGAACATTATGCTCAAATGCTTTTCTCTCATATGCCTTTTTCAGATCCAGACACTTTTATAGCTGAAGAAAATGTCTACATTTGTGTTAATGATCAAAATAATTGCTTCTAACCACTTTCTGATATTTAAAATTAAATTTTTCTAGAGGCAGAGATGGATTTTTTTTTATTTTTTATGTAGCAAAACTACTCCTAATGCCAGCAGCCTTGCTATTCTCAGTTCTTTCTTGCAGACCTCTTAGAGGTAGCCTGTGGAGCACAAGCTGCTCAAGAGTACCAGTCACAAATCTACCAGGGATGTGAACTTCCATTGCTTTTCTAATCGCAGCCAGAACAAGATTATCTTCTGAGATTAACAGACTTGCAAGTGTATTATTTCTTAATTATCCCATTGCCATATGCCCCAGTACCGGACTTCTCTTGTGTCAGTAGCAGCACACTGTCAGCTTGTACCATTTGCTGTTCTGTCAGTTGAGACCCTGTGGAGTCTGGATGTGATTCCAGGGGCTGCTCAGGAGTTTTCAGGGCAGAAGAATCCCATCTACAGAAGAGGGAGCAGTTTTTTAGAATTGAAAGTTACTGCAGACTTCAAACCACCATCTGTTAATATCACAGTAGTTTATGGTGTTGAGGGACCTGTTGATGCCACGAGTAACTGCATGGATTAACTGTGTGGCCTCAGGAGGTGCTGCGCTCTCTGTAATCGCGATACAGACGAGCTCTTTGCCAGAGCAAAGGCTTGTCCCCAGGGACAGTGAGCATCATTCCCATGGCGTGCCTGCTGGGTGACCTGCCCGTTTGGAGTGTCTGCTGCCCTGTAACCACCGCCCCAGGGGGCTGTTGGGTTTTTGTACTTAGGATCAGGTGTTGGCGTGGGTTTTGAACGCTCTGGGCTTGTCACGAAGCTGAGGGCCGGCAGAATTTTAAGCACCGTGTCAGAGCCCAGACAGCAGGATGTCTGACCAGAGCGTGGCTCAGCCTGCTGGCACGAGGCACTAGCTCATCACCGCAGCTCTCTGTGCCAGTACCTCCAGCCTGTGAACCAACACCTGCAAACAGCAGCGATTCCTGCTAAATGTGTCTACTTCATCGCGATACTAATATGGACCCCCCTTGCAAGTCCAGGCTTCTGGCCACACTAAGCTAGTCACGGGCACGTTTGCTAGGCTAAACACTCGTGTCGGTTCCTAGGGCTACTGACGCACGATAAAAGCAAACCAGTGCGTATGATGTTTGTAAAAAAGGACTTCTAGCATTTCATAAGTTTAAAAAATGATGGTGTTTCCCATTACTTTGACAAGCTCCCCCCCCCGTCCTATAATATTTTAGACTCTGGAGAACTGTTCTTAATATGCATTTTAATGTTTTCCCTTTTATAACCTCTAGTATTCACACCCTGAGGCACTGGCCTCATTATCTTTCCAGTTAGGAATATATACATACACCTTCTGTTCTTATTTTATTTCCAAGAATAACACCGTTAATAATTTATATTTCAATGTGTGGTGGGTTTGACTAGTGCAAGTTTGGTTTGTTTTTCATTTCCAGTTGATGCGGTTCTACGTCAGTAGCAGGTTTACTGTACATCCCAGTTTCCTTGGACTTGTCAGCTTCGTCGGGGCAGATTTTGCCTGTGACTTCCAAGGTCTTGGCAAACGAATCATTCACTGGAGGTCTGGAAATCCACGAGCGACCCCCTGCAGAAGCGTGAATCTGCTCTCCAGTGCCTCTGCTGTGAGCTCTGTGTGCCTGGGGGCTGTTGAAACTGCTGCCCGTCAGCAAATGTTACCAGCAGGGCCAGTGTCTCCTAAATTTCATATTGCCCTGCATGCCCAAACCAGGCCCAAGGAGCGTGTCCGGCCGTGGCTTCCTGGGAGTGCTGGGGCTGCTGTGCAAATGCTGGGGGGCAAGTTTGAAAATATTAAAAAAAAAAAAAAAATACACTACTCTTTAGTAGTCATTGAACAGACATTTCTGCATAATTAGTGACTTGAATTGTTTTAGTTTTGTAACACGGACTTCTCTTGTCCTGTTCTGTTTATAAAATATTCAAGTCGAAGGGATTTATTATCCCATTAACCCAAGTGGAATTTATGTGCCGAACTTCTGTTAACCTTAACAGAAATTACCTGGGTGAATCCGTGTTCCTCTATGGGAGACCAGGTCTTTAATTTTTTATTTTCCTCTACATTTACTTCCCCCTCTTCTTAAAAATCTTTTCTTTTTTCACACCTTAGAATGGAAGGGAGTTACTCAGGCAGGAGACATAGATCAGCGTGCACTACTTTTGTCTGACGTGTTAACGACTAAGCTATATTGCAAGTGAAGAGGCTACACTGCTGGTGATGAAAGTCACCTTTTAATGAGCTTTCCATGTTAATTTCTAGTGATCTCAATTGGACTGTGCTCTTTGGCCAGTTTTATAGTAGATAAAAAGTAATGACCTTCTCTCGTGTGTGGAAATAAGAAGTTTGCCAGATTTATTAAATCATCTTCATTGATTGGATGATGTGTCCATTAAGAACGGAGCTGAGAAAAATATCCTTACTGAAGACCTGATGTTGCAATCCTGTAGTTCCTTTAGCCCATAACTTTCTAGCACTTAATCACTTTTTACATCTGTTTTCCTTAGTTCTGGTTTTCCAGACACAGTAGAAATGCAGAGCTCTAAACCAGCCTTTTCTCTGTAAACAGAATTCCCTAGGTCACCACCCTGTTCTGAGGCCACAGTCCTTATCTCAAAAGCGTGAAGGAAAAACGTCATGGTTGATGCGGTTTGAATACAGACTTGCAATTAAGAGACATAATTTCCCTTCCCCCCCGCCCATGTCTTGTGGCTTCCATCCGGATAAACAAAGAGGTATCTCTGACTTACCATAAATGGGATAACTTTAAATTCCATATTCAGTGACCTGGGCAGAGAACATGACAGTGATGCAGTGAAGCTGGGAAGGAGGGTGAGAAAGGAGAGGAGCTAGTCCTGGCAGTAGAAGGAGATTGGTCTGGATCTGAACTGTGGACACTTCTGTGCTTCTGAACTCTGTTGATTCGAAGCTTCCCCTGTCTTTTGAGCTTCGTGTGAGCGCAGCGTGAGTAGCTGCAGGAAAGCCTTAGATGACCTGGAGGACTCTCCTGGGTAGTGTTACGGGAGGGAAGGGGATGCAGGTTCCCAAGCAATTTGGTGCTCACCCCTTCCAGAGCTGCTTTCCTGGTTCTGCATGACTACTGGGCTCTATCTGGACAAGCAAAAACGCTGCTGATTTTTTTTCTTAGTTTTCAAGGTACCTTGAGTAGCCTCACATGGAGCTTTGCCACACAATAGGAGTGTCATTGCTGCTTATACTGTTTTTTTGCCCAGATGATGTGCACAATATAACACTAAGCTCAGGTAGTCTGTGCTGTCCCGGCTGAGACACGTGAAGTATCACCTCACGGCCGTTACTCGTTGGCATTTCCTACCCACAACCAGCGAGAACTGTGGGATAAATATATGTAGATGCATTCTGTGATTCCTTGTTTTATGCTTAGGATTTTTTTTTATATTGAATTCCTCTATTTGAGTCATTTTGTAGTTCGATTTCAGTGTTTCTGACCACGCAACCAGGAGCACGGTGACAGCGTGGTGAAAATGCTGGTTCTTTCACCAGTACTGCAATGCATTCTGTTGTGTCCTTCCTCCACTTATTCAGATTTGGTGGTACTTCTTTTGCCATCTAGCATCTTCATTTGTGAAGATATTTTTCTTGAAGAGACCCTCTGAAATTTTTTGCCTAGGCATTCTTAGATTCAGTTGTGAACAGTTTGAAGAGGAAAAAAAACCTGCAAATAAAAATAAGGGAAGCTAGGCAGAAATGTGCCAGAGATTAATAAAGCTCTGGGAGATGCTGAAAGTGTATTGGGACAGGGTCATTTCGTAAGGTTGAAAGTGAGCTAGAGGGAATCGGCGTGGGCATGTCAGCGGATTTTCTTTTAACGCCTTTAGTTATGACAAACAGTACTGAGCTGATCACACGGCTCTTGGAAAGCCTTGTTCAGAATTTGAACACTCTATCTGTATAGAGCCGTGTAGCCTGCAAGAGTACTGATCTGTGCAGTCACTGCGACACTGTTCCCCCCGGTCATTTTGTGTCCGTTTGGTTTGTGATGTATTTTTGCCTCGGTTTCCAAGGCTGGTTTTACCCCTTGCACGACACTTGCCGTGCAGACCCTCTCTACACCAGTCCCTTGTCCTGTGCTCCTACTTACCCAGCCCTGCAGTTCAGCTGCTTGAAGGAGCTTGATGCCAGCACTCTCGTGTCACCCACTGATCTGTTTATCATGTAAGTCAGTGTTGCTTAAAGAGAAAACCTTACGTGGTGCTGTGTTACCATGTGCTAATTTAATGGGAATTTCCAAGGAAAGACTCTCAAAAATGTTGCCATTAAAAAAGATCTGTCTGTAGCATTAAGTATGCGGTAAATACATTATTACTATTCAGCTGTTAAAGAACTGATTTATTACTTTAATTAGTTTGTAGTGTACTTTACGTTATTGTAATATGCCATATTGAAATAATGAACCGAAAATAGGTATGTATGCCCTCTGTTCAGCACAGCAACTTAACAATTCACTTGGCAAAATCTCCTCTAATAATACGTGAACTGTGAAAGGTGCCCGAAATGCCAGCTGTAATCAAAAACTTTCAGAACTTGATGTTGGCAGGGCTTGTACTGCTAAAATGTAAGCTTCTTGGCGGAGCGAGCAAAAGGGGATCCAGTTTTCGGTGTATTTTCAATATTAGTTTAACTACCAGGATTTTTTGTAATATTTAAACAGAACATTTACTGTTGACACAGTAAACTCTACCCTTCTGATTTTGCACGCGTAGGGATGAAAGAATGCAATCAAGAACACATTCGTTTTTTTCCACGCAGTCTGTGGTCCCGGGTTACTGCCGTACTGAATCACAGTTATTGTTCAGGACTCTCTTTCATTCTTCATATCTGCACAACATTACCTCTGGAGGAAAAACCTGGCCAATACACTGGGCTTTCTCAAAAAGCTTATATTGTAGGAACGTTGGAAATTCAGCATCGGGAGGTCACTTTTAAAGAGCAGAATATTAACAGGCTGGCGATGCCAGCCACGGAGATCCCTCAGCCCTAGCACAGCGTGCCCCTGCCTGCTGCTGCCTGTTGGGCAGCGGTGCCCAGCGGTGCTCCCGTGGGACTGGGCTCCCCATTGCTGCCTGTTGGGCAGCGGTGCCCAGTGGTGCTCCTGTGGGACTGGGCTCCCCATTGTTGCCTGTTGGGCAACGGTGCCCAGCGGTGCTCCCATGGGACTGGGCTCTCATGGGACTGGTCTCCTGCAGTGCCCTGTGGTGGGCAGACTCGCAGGGAAGGGGAGTTGGCAGGGTGGGTACAGATGTGGGCTGGGTTTCTGTAGCAGGCAGTCCACTAGATCCTTCGTCACCCTGAGCTGAGAGAGTCTGGCTCCCACGTTTTGAACCTGTGACCATGCGGACGGGGACCAGTTTAGGAATCTTTTCATTCTGGCCCCTGCCATCTCCTGTGGCTGGTCCTCCCTTGAGAAGGTCCCCTTCAGTGGCACAATGTAAGTGGAGGCTGTGGGACAAGAGCTAGTCTCTAGCAGAGAGATGTTTTAGTGTTCAAATGTGGTGTAAAAAGTGAAATATACTGACATTTGAATCAGCTGTTTAATTCCTAATTTTTGGTATTTCTTACATAAAAAAATCCCCACTTTAATTTAGCTCAGCTCTGTTAAGAACATTTTATCCTATATGACTTTAACTCTTCATGTGGGGAAGACATGGCATAAAGCCAACCTACTGAATCACACTTTATAAATATTTTGCAAATAGTGCTTTGCTGGTTTTTCCCAATATTTCCTATGCTGTTGCAATTATGAATATTTTTTTTTAAAGGAAGTGACTTGTCTTCTGCCTCAGCGAAAAGGCACGGATTAGATAAACACGGGAGGGTCAGGGATAATGTAAACTAATTTCATATGCTTCCCACGAGAAGGAATAAATGGGTGTTGTGGGCAAGTACAATGCAATGAAACTTCCCTTCCTTCTGCCATTCTTCTTGCATGTTCTCTTGATTGGCATTCAAAAAAACTAACTAAATAAAAATGGAAATCAGATTCTCCCCACTGAGGAAGGAGGTGTGTTTAGCAGCGATTTAGGGCAGCGCAGAAGGCACTGCAGAGGCGGAGGAGATAGATACACGCTGAATTATGGGCACGTCAGGTTGGTCTGGGGAACCTCACTGCACTCCCAGCTGGGTGACATTATGTAGTTGATGCTTGGTGATGCTCCCCTGTCTGTGTGAAACCTGTTGAAAATCTGGATTGAGCCCCAGCGTTGGTTTCTGATGTGAATCCAAAGGCTTTAGTGGAAGAGCTCTGTGAAGATAACCAGGGAAAGTGGTTATGGCCCGTCAGGAGACTGGCGTGTAACATCTGCTGTGCAAACAGCTGCACCTCGAAATGGAAGGACATGGAGGCGAGGGGTGGTTCTAGCCTGGATTTGTCTCTGTACCTGCTTACTGCCTTGTTTGCTTTCCTTCAGGCGGCTGTCGTCTCGACAGACTCTGCTGCGCCAGTTCCAGCCCCAGCGTCCATTCCAGTCAGTAGTCCCCTCAGGTATCCGTTGACTGCAGCTCTTGCTGAGGCCAGTGTAATGGACTCACCATGCTAAGTAATGGTTGCAGTCAAGCAACTAAAACCAGTCCCTGCTCAACAGGTAAATTAATATCTAGGGAAGACTGGTAAGGGATCAAGAGGGTTCTCAGAGGAACCTGAAGCTGCATCTTGTCATAAGCCCACTTACGCTGGCATGTCTCATTCTTGAAGAGTATGAAAGGAGTGTGAGGCAGGATGGAAGAAAATCCAAGCTTAAAAAAAAGATTTTTTTTTAATTTTTTTTTTTGTTACATAGTTTAACTGTTAACCTCATTTCAGTTCAGAAAATCTCAATGATGTTATTACAGCAGCTTAAAGTTCCTTCAAATGCTTCTGTGGTTTATTCTAGCTCTGGTCCGAGTAGACTTTTAGCAGATTTCATTTTTGTTTCTTGTTAGATTTCAACATTTCCAGTGTATGTCTTTGCTTCAGTCTGTTTCAAAAGTGAGGTAGAAATGATCACTCATTCTTCCACTTTCCTTTTCAAAACATTCCTTTTCAAGTTGATGAGCGGAGGTTAACTGAAACAATTGAGCAGGTTATTTTAGATTCTTAAACTGCTAAAGAGCATGAGCAGACTGCTGTCAAAATTGCTAAAGAAAACTTTCTATTTGGATGTGTTCCGAGTTTCACAGTGTGGGGGAGGGTTCAGTCAGCTGCTGCACCTAAGCTTCAAAAATAGGGTCTTGTGGAAATGGTCACATTCCCTGTGTAAGTCCCTTAGCTGCCAGTGTGGTCGTCTCCTGTCGTCCTCGTTCTGTTTCTACTGTTGTTCCGTATTTCTGTTGAGACGGGTGGTTTGAACTGCGAGAGGCTGTTTCCATCAGGGGTGATAGACATTCTGCTGACGCTTCCCTCAGAACTGACTTCCTTTAGGATGTGGAGCTGCTATGGACTTCTTTGCCCACTTGATGATATTCTTATTCTTGTACGGCTTAGAGCCAATCAGTTGGGTTTGAATACATCGTGCTTGGCTGTTCCTCGCTTTCAGTGGCTTTCTTTAGAACTCAGGAGAGTTCTGAAGAAAGCCTGTTAGGTCCTCTTACCGGCTTCTTTCCTGCCTTTTTGGGTGAGCCCCTGTGCTGAACTATATCCCAAGAATCCTTGCTTCGCATATTCCTCAAGAAAATGCATTTCTCTTATGCCTAAAAGCATAGCTAAAAATCTGATTCTTTTTCTTGGAACTTGCTTAAATCTTACAGCATCTGCTTGTCAAATTGATGTTTTTAACTCATGAACAAACTTACAAAAATAAGATACCAGATGATAGGAAAGTCTTGAGTCCCAGAACTGTGTATGGGAGCTGGTCTGGGAGAATGGTGTGAGGACTGAACTATAGAGGAAATGTTCTCTCCACGCCAGAGTAATTCTTTGGCATTAAAGACAAGACAGAGGACAGCAGAGAAGACATTCCCGAGTGGGTGGCTGGACACCAGAAGAGAGATGCTTTTCTGCTTCTTGGTGATTTTCAAGTGCAACAGCTATGGTATCAGGGAATGAGAAGAAATGAGGATGTTCTTTTTAGTTTTGAGAGCAGCTGGGTACAGGTCCCTGCCTCAAAAAGTGTTTCACTATTTCTTTCTTACTGGAGCGAGTCCAGCAAAGGACCATCAATGAATGATGAAGGGACTGGATCATCCCTCCTGTGAGGGAAGGCTGAGGGAGCTGGGACTGCTCAGCCTGGAGAAGACTGAGAGGGAGTCTCACCCACGTGTATAAATACATACCTGGAGGAAGGGTGCAAAGAGGACAGAGGCAGGCTCTTTTCAGACGTGCCCAGTGACAGGGCAAGAAGCAGCGGGCACAGACTGGAACACTTGCAGTTCTGTTGCACCCACCACATTTCTACTGAGGAGGTAGAACACTAGAAAGTGATGGCCAGGGAGGTTGTGGAGCCCCCTTCCACTGGAGATGTTTAAACCTTGCTTGGCTGTGGTCCTAGGTGACCAGCTGTGGCTGACCCTGCTTGACCCTGGACCACGTCCAACCTGAGCTGCTCTAATGCCATTTCCTGCAAACTGGAATAATTTCAACCATACTCTTGGCTTCATATTCCTTGTTACGGAGCAAAGAACTGAACGCGGGTCTCCACAGCCTGGGTGAGGGGTATTTACGCCGTGATGTGGCAGTCATTGAAGACAAACTTGGAAACTATTTGGAACACACTGCTTGAAGTAACCGCTGTATTTGGGACGACCAAACCCATGATATTACTAGGGGGGGAACCTATTAGTCAGCTAAAATTTTTGCCCATTACTTTTTTTAATAACCCAGTCTGCAGAGATGAAGGTAAACGATAGCAATATCAAGTGGGACCAGTCATATTTTGTTCTCTTTTCTGAAAAAATGAAATGATTTAGTGCAGGTGCTTAGAGCTATTTATATTACAGTACTCCTGTCTAAGGGTTCTTTACGTTAACATGTCAAATTAATGGAAAACTGTGGGGTGGGGGGAACCGGTTGTTTTGTGTGTCCCACAAGTGCTCGGTGCCCTCCCCGGTTCTCACAGACACTTAACATAGCTGAGAGCGGCAGGTTAAAAGGGATGGGGTGGTGCTTTTGTCTTTTTGAGAACAAAAGGATGGTTTACCACTGCCAAAGAAGCTCTAGCAAATCCATCTTTTATTAACAATTTTTTATTCCTACTGTATACATCAGATCCTGTTAAGGGAACATATTGCAATATTCTGAGGAGGAAGATCGTAGACGAAGAGCGCTGAGGAACGCTGCAGTAGCATTTCTGGTTTTTCTTTCCATACCATACAAACTTGAATTGCAGTTTGAAATCATTTTGTGAGAATAGCTGTGAGGAAGGCAGCCGCTCCGCGACTGCACGCCCCGAGGCCCCGGCACCCCAGCAGACTAGTGCAGCTCGCCTGTGTTTTCCTCACCCATCCCTCCCGCACGTTTTCAAGCCTGAGAGCAGTTCCCACGTGCACGCGTTTGTTCCCTTTGCCAGCCATCCCACTATGGTTTTTGACCTTCACTCGATGCCATCAGTACTTGCTGGCAAAGACAGACTATCCCTGTTTCTACCCCTCTGCCCCATAAATAAGTAGTAGCCTTGTCCAACTAGGGCGGAGAGGGAGGGAAGGAGAGAGCTTTGGGATTTCAGGATTTTGTGCCTTTTTTTTTTCTCCCAGCTGCCTACATTTTCCTGGTCACAAAGATAATTTTTTGTCTCGGGCTTTTGCTGTCTTCCTATAAAACACCTAATTGGCGAAGATGGCTGCTTCCTAACTTTGAAAGCAGAGAAAGGAGATTTCAGAAGGTGAAACACGGTAATGAACAGGCCTCCACTGCAAATTAGTTACAAAAATGGAAGAAAAGGGGTTAGAAAGAGTTCAATGCTCAGCTAAATCATAATTCTTTTAACTTTGGGGATGGAGTTGAAGCTGGGAAAAGTTGTGTGGGCTCTGAGAGAATAGCAGCCTGAATGGCAGTGGCTCGAAGAACCCCCAGACTCAGCAGTTTTATTAAAACAAGAAGAGATGAACGCTCATGCTTGGGTATGGTAGCAAACTGCACTGAGCTTTTTCAGAGATAAACTGGTTGCAGGAGACGACAGTATCTGTTGGTTAGCCCGTGTACGCGTGGTGTTCGTTACAGGCAGATAATCTCTTTACCAAACTATCTTTAAATACTTTAATAGAGCGTCTCATTTTACAATCACTGTCAAATTTCGTGTCATTTTCGTGGTATTACTTTGCCTGCAGTACGCGAAGAGTCACAGAAGTGTTTAGTCTATTGGGACATTTTGCAAAGAACAAAATGTCATTATTTGTGCAAAGAAGCTGGGCAAACAGGGCAGAGATGCCACTCGCTGAGAACCTTGGAACCCAGAGAGCGCTGAATTTCTGAACAAAAACCTTTTGCAAGCACAGAACAGCGGAATTAATAGAGTCTGTGCACACGGCTAGAAAAATTCAGTAAAGGTAGAAAAAAGTACAAGTATCTTAATATCTTCGTATTAAAGTACTTACTGTAGAATAGGAAAGCAGATGAAAAATGGCTGCAGCGGTGTTCCCTTGAGGACCAGAGTTCTGTTAGCACTTGACAAATCCCCCGCAAAAAGAGCTGGCAAGCCAACAAAGAGCAAACATCATTAATCCTGTTGAAGCCAGCGTGAAACAGATGAGCGCGCAACTGCTCTTGACAAGCCCAAGGTAAATCGGGGATCAGCGCTGACTGAGGACACTGAAAATTAGTCACTGCCATTGCCAGCGACCGAGGAGGTGGTGTCCTGTTTAGCCGGCACAGCGGGTCGGGACCGCGCTGAGAAGGGCTTTTCTGCGCGTTGGGCTAAGTGACCCACTCTGTCCCCGACGCGTTTTGTTAAGAGAGCGGCCGGCCCTGTAAAGAGGGGTGCGGTGGAGCTGGTCCCTGCCCCGCCGGCCCTGCGGGAGGCACCTGATGCCTCTCTTCCCGCGGGGGAGCGGGATGCCGGCTATCCAAGGCCATTGCAGGCAGCCGTCGCAGCCCTGCAGCGGGTGGCAGGGGTCCTGGGCTAACTTGGCACTGTTTGAAAGCTGACACACGGCGAAGTCTCTGTCGCTGGAGTCTGTTGATATCCGCAGAGACGGGCCGGTTGGAAGAGACGTGCCGGTGCAGAGATGCCTGCGTAGAAGGATGCGAGCGGACTCTGGTCTGCTGCTGTTGGTCTCCTGTCGTTCATCTGTTCGTTAAGAAATGTCCACACTGCTGAAAGTCTTAAGCACTGAAGGAGGATTTCAGGGCTGGTGTTACCGAGCGGGTTTGGGCAGTTGTGTCTAAAATCTTTTCATGTGTGATTTTATTGCATACTTTGCCAGTCAGTTGCAAATGGCACATTAACGCGCAGGACGGTGGTGCTTGCAAAATGCTTACGTGTCGCTGCTAAGATTATAAACCTCAGTCTGTGAGGGGACTACCTGGGCTCCCTTCCCCGGCTCGGTTTGGCAGGATCGCAGCATCACGCGAGTCTGCTGCAGGACTGTCTTTTCAACCCTTTCTTCCAGGTTCTACAGTGGAAAGCACAGCAGGAAGAGGCTGCTAAACTAGAAGCTGCTGTAGCTGCCAGAAGAAAAGAAAAGAAAGATGAGGCAGAAAGACTGCGGAAAGAACAGGAAATGATCCACAGAGCGCAGGAGAAGGAGAAAGTATGAGAAACTTTTATGCCTTTTTGAGGATGTTAATGCGGGCCGTTGCCTTTAAAATCCTTAACTGATCTCACTACCTTGTATTCTTGTCCAGTAACATCAGTATAGAGATGAGCAAACGGCTGAGGCTTGCTGCTGTCCAGTTTAGCTTTAAAGCTAAACCAGTTCTGTTACTTGATTCCATGGCTAAAAAGAATAATGCGCGCACAAGTAAGCCCACGTGACTATCCCCGCCACAGAACATCGGCACGGAGGCACTGCTGGGTCTCTGGCTCTTAGGGAATGTGGGCTGCAGCGATGTGGCAGGGCTGGGAAAGCCCCCGGCGCTGCAGCCGTGTCTGCTGCAATGCAGCAAACGAGCCTCGCACGCAGAGTCTGCAGGGCAGCGCCGGGCGGCACCACGACCTGCCTGGAAGGGGCCTGGAGCCTCCCGGGGACGTCACCCGCTCAGGCCACCAGGACCCCGTGGCGGCTACTTGGGAAATGGTTTGAGGCATAAGTCTGAACTTCAGCTTAATAGAAAGTCAGGAATCCCCTGTAGCGAGTGTCAGGCTTTTAGCAAATCAAACTGCGTCACGTGGCTTCGTGACAACCTTTTTATTTAAGTGATGTGGCAAAACTCCAGGAGGTTGTTTTAGTGGAACTTTATCTCTCGTCCTGATTATTTTTTACACTGAACTCTGCCGTGCTTAGACTCCAACTCACCTGGGGTGTGTTTAAGACTGCGTAATAATTTCTGGGGAAAAACAACTCGGAGTGCTATAGATTCTTACTACTTTGTCTTCCAAATGCTGATGGGTAAATAATCTTTTTTACGGGACTTCCTGTGCTAATGTGTTTGCAAGAAGGGTCACTAAATCTGTGCTCCTATAACATGACAGTTAGGAGCAGAGTTAAGAAAACAAGGGTAAATTGTTCTAAACAGAGCATTTTCATGATGCCTATGAAGGCTTTAGTGACATCGGTATGTGTCAGACTGCAGAAAGCTTGTGCAAACGAAGAAAGAAAAAATCTTTACGTATATTATCATGTTTTCTCTTTAATTTTTGCCTTCTTGTCTTCATTTGTGTCCCATGTTCCTGTGTGACACATCTTACTGGGAGCAAACGTTTACTGATGAGACGACAACACGGCCAGTTAGACACCCTAGATTCTGATGGATTCTCGTGTCAGGAGAGGTGTCTATTGCAGTGATGTTCCTGGCAGGGGAAGAAAAAAACCCAACAACAATAAGCCACAAAACTATCCATACTTACAGCAATTCGATTTAAGTTGTTACTAAATGAATTTACAACGCTTACTAAAATCAGAAAAGAAATTATGGCAGAGCAAAATAACTGACTTGCAGGCGGGTGAAACGGCCGGAGCAGGAGAATGAAAATAAAGTCCTATGGGACTTGGAATTTCCCGTGTATTTTTACAGCACTTGAATATCTTTTCCTTGCTTTGTCCAAAGAAATATGCCTGAATGCCATGTCGAGCAGGTCAGGAGCAGCAGCTCTTGTGGCTTCTTGTATCCCTGGGGGTATTTTGCATAACCATTGGATTCGGTTGTATCAACAGTTCTGCAAAGAGGCACTTGACTGAAAGTGCCACCTGGAGAAAATCAGCTGAAGCCTTTTTGTCTCCAGATAAAGACTGTTGTCTCCTCATTAGTTCTCATTGCTGCAAGTCCCCAGAGCCAAGTTTGAAAGGCTGCTTAACTTCAAGTTGATTTTATTTGTGAGTTCCTTCTTGTTGGTCATGACTGCGTTTGCGTATCGCCCGTATCTGGTTTATTCTCTAGCCAAGGAAGTGTCTGCTTACAACAGTCACCCGATTTTATTCTTTTCCTGAGATTTATCTCCGAGATGAAATACACGTTCTTGGCAGAGCACAGTCTTTCTGTTAAACTGTGCTAAATCATATAGTTAGCAAATTGCAACGACTTCTCCAAAAGGCAGTTTCAAGAGATGTTTCTCTTTCCTTCAAACCATGCAGAATGCTCTCGCTGTTCTTAGGAATCAGGGAAGTTCAGACTGGAAGGAATCTCTAGTCCAGTCTCCTGCTCAGTTATGAGGTGTGACCAGGTAACTCCTGGGTTTACCCTTATTTTGATTTGGTTTATTTATCCTTGAATTTACCTCTGGTATTTGAAACTCATTTCAGGTTCAAATATTGGGAAAGCCATGTTTGTGTCTCTGCAATCCATGTGCTTTCAGAGAAATCCTGGCTCTCTTTAAATCAGTATTGGCTTTACCATTAATTGCCTTATTGCAGACATTGTTGGTGGACATTTCAGACATAAACCTGTATAGAAAGACACAGGGGAATTTTTCAGGCTCGTGTGCATGTGCATTGTCTTACAAAACTTTATCTGTGATTTTTATTTTTTTATTATTATTTATTTTCCTTTTTCCCACTGACGTATGTTTCCAGGTATTTCTTCTTGTTTAAGATGTTGTTACTGTTCTTACATCCCGGATTTAAAGTTACGAAATAACAAATTAAGGGAGAACTTCTGCATTTGGTGTCTGCATTCATCTTCTCCACTAGGGTTTTCAGGGTGAGATGTGGTGAAACGTGTGATGGCGAGCTGTGTTTCCCCACCAGCACGGGAAGCAGAGGTACAGAGGGAGGCAGCCCGTGTTTAATAATGGATTGCTCCTTAGGCCATGAGAAACGTGGCTGCTGCTTTTCTTTTTGTTACAGCTTGTTCTGCTTATGTGTCTTCACCTGCCGTGTGCTTGCAGTGGCAGGGGGCTCTGAGACCCCAGGGGAGGAAGAGCCTTGGGGAGGCTGTGTTGGCCCAACCACAGCAATGTTCACTTGATGTGTAAACCTTTGGGTTGTGTAAACTTTCCGCTTCTCCCTGGCCCCCTGCTAATGTCTGTGTGGAGCCTACGTGCAGATGGATCAGCAGCTGTCTGAGGTCAGCAGTGCTATGTTTCATTAGAGTATCTTACCTCTTAGATCCTTACAAAGGGCTCTCCCTCTATACTGCAGCTGCTCTGCTGGTGGCTGTTCTGTGGCAGCAAGAAGAATATGTAAAATACCTGTGATCAGAGCAAAAGAAATGGCCCCACTCCACATAGTTTGTAACCTAGGCAGGGGGTGTCGAGTACTCCTGAACCTGAGAGTGGGTAAAATGACAGTAAATCTGAAATACCAATGCTACAGCTGCTCTATTGGACTGCAGAGCAGGTTCTTCCCTTTATATTTAAATAAGGAAATTCAGAAATACCACCTGGCCCTGAATTAGAGTTTATGAGAGAGCCTTCAGGCTTCAGAGTTTTATTTAATAAATACAAGTATTCCAAACAATATTAAATAAAGCATTCTAAAAATATAGTTGTGCCCATCCTTGGGTTTCTGTTCTTCATGTGTAAAAAAAAAAACCTGGCCTGTATAAGGAGATGGTTGGCTTACAGGTGGGGAATTCTGAAATAGAAGCACTGTTTGGAAGATCCTTTTTTATTCTGAATCGTGGTAGTTAAAGGTTTTTCTGCACACGCAAAGTCAATCGTATAAAGAGGATGGTGTTTTGACTGCCATTTCAACTGAAAGCTCCAAGAGAGGCTTAAATTCCGTATAGTTCAGTGGATGACGTAGCAGTTATTTTTACTTTAATGACATTTTATGAAGCTTGTTTCCTATGTGAGATGATTCCATAAGAAAATTTAATTTTAAGAAATTACCTATATTTTGGGAGGTGGGACGTCTTAGACCTCCACAGGAGCTTTATACTTTTCATGGTAAATAACAGATTACTGAGGTTTAACTTCAATTGCTTTTATAATTAATTTTATAATCAGCATTTTTTTATTAAAATTCTTAAGATTTTCTTAGCTTTTTACGTCTCTCTTTCTACAGCTTCTATTCTCTCTTTTTCCAACTGCAGTTTAAATTTTGGAAACGCACGGCAGTGAATTACAAGTGGTGCATTTCTATCCACTTCTGTCATCAGAAACGGTCTTTTTAACAAGTCAGCCTTCATTTTCAAGGTTAACACTATATTTATTTTGCTAGAAGCAATAACTTTAGTGACTTCTGTAGCTCTTCTGTTTGCCAAGAAGTCTGTTAGGTCTCGGGATTCAAGTGGTCTCTCAGTCAGCCCTGAGGTGGCGTGAAGCACCGTGCCATTCTCTGGCTATTCTCTTGTCTTCCGAGCTAGAAGTACGTCTGGGCATGATAGTCAAGCTCAATTTTATCAAATGATGATGATTCTTATCAAACCCCCCACAAATTATCATTTCTCCATCCTGCTCCTTCAGTGCCTGTATGAAAACTTGTACGACCACAATGAACCCGTGATCATTACTATGTCCCTTCTCCTCCCAGCCGTCTGAGCCAGCCTAGGAACATTCTCTCGCTGGAGCAGCACAGTTGAAGGTTTGGATGGCAGAGCAGGGAAGCAAGGAGGAAATGAAAGCGGTAGTCTTGAAATGAAAGTGGTAGTCTTGAAATGAAAGCGGTAGTCTTTAGTTTGCCGTTGAAAATTATACTCAGCTTAGTGTCCACGGTCTGATTTTACTATTGCTGCTGTGGGGGCTCCACACCTTCTTGCTCTCCTAGTAAATCTTTAGTTAGCCCACACTGTTCTGAAATGTCAGGTTTAGTCTAAGAAGATCAAAATGGGATTTTCTCTAAATTGATGCTTTTCTTACTTGATTTGTTGTCACTGTCTCGGCTTGTGAATGATTGTTATTTTGTTGACTGTGTTGGTTCAAACTCTAGGTGAAAAAGTACTGGGCTGAGAAACAGCTCAAGTGGCAAGAGCAGGAGGAGAAAGATCTACAACGTCTGGAGGAATTAAGAAAACTAATGGCTGAACAAGCAGTTAAGGACAGAAAAAGGTAAAGGAAATGAAATGTAAATACCTACAGTATCAATAGGAACTTCCTATAAACTAATTTGGTTTGACGTCCTGATTTGCTAAGTTAGAAAAAATGGAGGTAAGGTGTTTGGTATTTTCCTTCCTGTTTGTCAGTTACACCGGTCCATGTGCCAAGGTTGCATCAGGATTGTATCCTGGATGTGATCGATTCGTTAGTTGGAATGAAGCCATATCCATCAAAGTTTTAGGCCTTTGTAAGTGCTAAGCTGTTGTAATCGTGACAGAGTACACACATTCAAACCAGCTCCCTTCGTGATTTTTTAATTGGAGCTGGGTAATGAGACCTTCTACAGTCCCGCTTTGGAAAATTGTTTATAATCAGGTTTGTTTAGTTTGAGAGGGAAGCGAGAGGAGCGCATTAAGCACTTAACAGCCTCGAGGATAGTTATTATTCTTTTAGAGGGTCTTACACTGTGCATCTAGATGTAGATGCTCTTCACCGGTTTGATGTAATTTAGGACTTCAGCCTGCTCACGTTTGAATCCTTGCCAGGTTGTCATAGCAGAATACGGCCTTTAACGACTGCTGAAGAAAGACTGGATTTCGCAGAGGAATTCCTCTGTCGGAGGAGCATAAAAATAACCCTGTATGTAGTCTGGTTCTAATTGCTCTCAAATCAGGGGCTTAATTTTTTACATAGAGGGAGCCACCAAACTGCATGGACCAGAGACGTAATCACAGCAGGGTTAGAGCACCGCCGGCGTTAGAATATTAAGCGTTCTGTGGGAAGCGCTACTTCCACCTTACTTTGTTCCAGGTAAATGTAAATGTCTGTATCCTCATTCTACAAATACATCTATAACTTTCCTTAAACATCCCTGCCATGATTTTAGCTGAGAGCGAAAGAAGCACACATACTTGAATTACTGAGTTTTCAGCAGAACAGAAGAAAATTCCTTTTCTGTAGACCTGTGTGCTGCACTGTGCCACACAGCTGGGGAATGTGCTTTTCTTATGCTAATAAGCGTTGCAGGATAAAATACAAGGAAATGGCACAGTTCACCGAGGGGCGCGGGAAGGAAATAATCACACCTCGGGCTATTACGAATCAAGAGTCGGTAAATGCTTCACGTTGTGTTTCCCAGGACTGGCCTACTGCACAAAACAAAACAGGCTAAAGAAAAATGCTTCCTGTTCTGTGGAGATTAATACGTCTTTGAAATTACTTAATGCTTTTCATCTTCAAAGCCTTCAGAAACATTAATCAAAGAAGGGCAGAGAGATGTTACTGCTACAAGTGCCGCAAGTACAGTAGAAGGCAATTTAAAATATGTGTTGTACCAAACCTGGACAGACTGCTGACATAATGACCTCACGGTGCAGATCTGCAGCCCTGGACAAACTGACGTCGTTCTTGGGGGTTTCACCTGTTGGCAGCACGTGGTTACCTCACCTAGACTGTTGTATGTCCTCGCTGGTTGTGAGACTCAAACTGTCTGGAGAAGAGCACTGCTTGCTGGTGTTGCCTGGCCACATTTGAAAAGGCAAACAGAGATTTCTGATCCTTTTTTAAAGGTTTGGTAGATTACAGCTCCAGAGAGAGAAACGCTCCAGAGACACAACAGGTTCTCGGTAAATGGCGTTGTGTTCTCCTTACTGGCATTCAGCAGGACTTAACCCCAGTAAGTCAGGGTAGCTGATGGTGGGGGTGCTTCAGGGGTAAGATGTTAGTGTTGGCAAGATCCACATGCGTGGAAGAGATGTCCACGTGGGTGTTTGGCTACAGCAGCTGGTCTTTTACCCGCGTGCCGCCAGGCCACGTGTCCCGTGGTAGGTCTGCGTGCCTGCGTCTTTAGGACACTGAATTATAACTCCTCTTTTAGCGGGGTATCAAGAACTACAAACGGTGTTTAATCTTATTGTGCTTTGGGAGTTAGCATCCAAAAGGACAGATGTCTGTATCCACGTTTTAGTCTAGGTGGTGAATTTCAGTCAGGTCCTCCATCGGGTCCCTTCAGTGTGGAATTGATTGAATATACATAAAGTATGCTAAAAGAACATTCCCTCCCCAAAGCAATAGATCTTGCATTAATGCTGCAGGGTGAGAGTTAAATTGGCATGAAATAGTGCAAATATTTTCACTCACCACCTGTGAGAAATGGGTTGGCAGAGCCCGGTTCTCTAGCGAGGCAGCGGGTGGGGAACAGTCGCGAGCGTTTTAACCCAGCACCTGCGCTGCTGCCAGCCCTGGCCCTGAACGGCGAGGGCAGGGGTGGGTGAGTCAGAAGGAGAGGGCTGCTCTTCCCAAGCATTCTGTCTGACTACCTGCCAGAGCAGTGGCAGCTGCTCGCCGTGCAGCTCTGTTCATCGCGAGCCAGGGGTGACAGTGCTGGTGTACCCGTCGCCCCTCTCCTGTCCCTGCTGCTTCTCCGTGCAGCAGTTTTATGCTGGAAACATGTGCCGATGGCCTTTCCTCTCTCCCCTCCTGCCCCACATCAAGGTTTCTCCTTCCTGAAGCACAAATCTCCCCCACTCTCTCCAGCTGGTGCTCCGTGTTGATGGGGCACAGAACAGAAAGAGACAGGGGGTGTTAAAGCTGTTCATCAGCCAGACAAGGGAGGGGGCTGTTGGTGGAGTCGATGCTGACGGGAGCTTCGCTCTGACCCCGTGCTGCTATGTTTGGCTTTAGTGCTGCAGGCTGGAGGAGGCCGTGCACCCTGACGCAGCTCTTTGACTGCGGCCGCAGCCTCCACTGGAGAAGGACCTGGCCCGTCAGTTGCGACGGGAGCCGGTGGCTGCTGCTGCAGTGTTCACGCTGGTGCGTGAAACGCTCTCCGTCCCAGCTGCCTCGTGCCGTGGTGACACGGAGCATCAGCCCAGCCCAGCACGGGTGCAAACACCAGCAGACCTTCCTAGCCACCCAGAGAACGCTTTCTGCTCTTTACATGAGATTTATTCAACTGACAACGTGAACAGCATCAGTTGGGATATAGGGCAAAAAGCCTACCTATTCATAACCCATTTTTTAGAAGTTTTGCTGGAGCTTTCGTAATAAACACAGGAGTTCATTATTTCCTACTGAATATTTATGAGACAGTGTCTGAAAGCAGAGTTTTAATGAAATTATGCTTATCAAAAGTTACACAAGTGTGTACACACAACAGTTCAGAAATGTAGCTTTACTGAAACTAATCAGCTAAGCTCATTTTTCAGCTGGTGATTTATTAAAATTGCTACTTATTGTGGTACTTAAAGTCAAAATTCAGTAATAAGACATTTTAATTTTAAGCTTTTCTATAAAATTAAGTTTACTTTGAAGAAACAGTAGCTAAAGTATTGGTAAGTATAATAGAGTGAAAGGGAATGAATAACTTTATTTGGATGTGGGCACTCTGAAGTCAAAGTGCAAGTACATCCAGAGCCAAATATTGGGAGAATGTTCCAAATTAGGAGCGCAGCATAAGGTTGAATATGTACGGACAAGGTTCTCTGCCTCCCCTGAGCGTAGGCTTCATAGCTCTGACATTGCCCTTTGACAGTGAAACTCAGCCTTTGTTATTGCTGGCACCGGTCCCTCCAGCATGAGCAAGATGATGATCTCCTTAGGACAACACAATCATGAGAACATGAACCTTCTTGGGAGCAGCAAATGTTGCCTTAAGATGCCGAGTCCTTGCTCTGCCCTGGTCTGCCTGGCAGTGACTTTGGCAACCACCTCACACCCGTTCAAACTGGGCGTGGGAATGCCATAAAGTGTTTCTGCTTAGCAGTGCTTGACATTCCTGTGTACGTGAGGACTTCTGCAGCAGAGACAAAGGATTTGGAATTAGACCTGGGCGGGTGCCCCACAGTTTTCCTTCTCGGCAATTTACAGAACTTTCCAGGTACCGAATTTCACATTTGGTAACACTGGAGTATCTCAGGACGTGTGTCATAACGGTCAGCTCGAGCAGAGTGAAAGGCTTCCAATATAGTTTACGTTTTGTCATTTTTCAGGAGAATGTGAGTATCTGCTTCTTATTAATTTTTCTTAATAGAAAAAGAAGATTCGGCTTTTTCCCCGGAACAAAATTCCTCTGAAGAGTACTGTTGTAAGCATTCACCTGCCTAACCTACGGTGGCTACCATAAGAAACCAAAAGCCTCTCTGGGGCATCCTCCGGTAGCTTTGTACCGCTCTTTGGGGACAAATTTGTTTGTCCTGGTAATTGCTACTGGATTATTGATGCAGCGATCTCTGCTAGCTGCCAACAGAACTGTTCATTTAGTTCTCATTTTTGCAGTTTATAGCACAAGGTCTATACTCCTTAGGGCTTACTAAAATTTCAAGAGCACGAAAATAAAAATACATGTTTCACTGTAGTTGAAGCAGCTCTTTGGTCTCCATTTCTCTAAAGGCAAGTTAAACTTTGAAGGGCAAAAGAAGGATAATTCTCTGAATGCAAAGCACAGCAGTGGCAACTCCTATAGAAGGACTACAAGTGGCGTACCAAAGAATACCCTGCAGCTCCCTAAGTCTGGCAGCGGGTGGAGGGTTATTATGTTGTGGTACCGCTATGGGGGCTACAAAAACCTACTGAGAAAAGCTGGCCAGTAAAAGCAATGCCACAGGTAAAGGCTCAGGATGATTTGCACTAACCTCCAGTTTTTCCTTTTGCAGAAAGATGTAATTCTCAAATTCTCTTGCTTTTGCCAGTAGTGAGATTGGGAGTGATGTGTTTCTTTTAATGGAAAGGGTTATAGGAAGGAGTTCTGCCACACACAGATGTCGGAGAACATTTCTTCTTGGCAAAGATGATGGGGGGAGAAGAGTAAGAGGGCTATATAAAGCATGCTAGAGACAGTCTGTGTTCTAGAAAGGAAATCTGAAAGGTTAGCCAGGCTTAAAACAAACAAACCAAAAAATGCAACTGCCCAAGCCCGCCTCCCCCCACATCCCCAAATGAAAGAACTCCCAACAAAATAACACATGCGAATGGAAAAACACCTTTTTATTTTTCCTTAATTTTTCAGGTGTTTTGGTGAACCACCATGTTCCTGTTAGGTGGATATAGAAGACATCAGACTAGCTTTCTACCTGCAATGTCGTAACAGGAATTTAGGGCTACGCTTGACCAGTGTTTTTTCCACTGATGCTGATTTGCAGGGTAAAGTTTAGACAAGCACTACTAGAAAAACGGCTGCTGGAGAAAAAGGAACTGGCCCTTCGAGAAGCACATGAAGAAGAGGAAAAAGAGAAATGCCTTGAAAAGCTCCGGCAACAGGTGCATTCATCTCCTGTATATATTATTTTCTTACAGAGTAATGATACAAACACATACTGTCATGCTACGTGAAAGATAAAAAGAACAATATCAAAAGCAAATAAATGAAGAAGTTAAAAT
Source organism: Ceryle rudis (assembly GCA_033439905.1). NCBI lineage: Eukaryota > Metazoa > Chordata > Aves > Coraciiformes > Cerylidae > Ceryle > Ceryle rudis. The sequence continues at coordinate 9,164 of JAAGNO010021242.1, read as the reverse complement.
GCCTTTTTGGCCTGACTTGAACAGTAATTCAGCCATGTTATAAATCCCGCGTGCTTTGTAACTCTGACAACAGGAGCATTATGATGTTAAATTGCACTGTAGAAGCTGTTGATAGCTGAAAATAGATAGATACTATTTTTTTCTGGGTTAGGTGTGATTTCTCTCTCTCTTTTTTTTTTTCTTTTCTTTTAAAATGGCCTTAAGTCTGCCTTGGGTCTTAGGAAAGATTTATGAATAATTTAAACTATTTTTAAATTCTGAAAACTTACAGACCCCGGACAGCTTTTCTTCAGAGGGAGATTGAACTCTCTCTGAAACTTTTGCATGTTTTTTTTTAAAAAGGCGATCCCAGAAAAATGCTTGCTGATGTTTGTCCTACTAAATAGTAGTGTCGTTGGGTCTTTTTGCTGCTGCTGACTTCTGAAGGAATCATTTTACTTGCCTTTATATTTTTGTACCTAGTCTCCTTTGTTTTTTCCTCCAAAGTTTAAGAGGAAAAACCTGGAGTTCACATTCTTTACACTCCAGGAGCTGCAGCCTAAATGTGCAGCCAAAGGTAAATACAGGAGGGACAATAGGTTCTCCTCAGACCCGTTTGATTTTGGATCCTTTAAATGTTGCTAATGCAGCAGCTCTCTCCCCAGGACTACCTGGGGTTACAAATAGGGGATTTGATGCAGCCCTGACCTCACCTTTAGCATGTCCTTTGGCTTCAGGATTAAGCACCCCAGTACAGTGTGCATGCCAGCAGAATTCTTCCGTAGTCCCTCGTGGGCTGTTAGCCTTGTAACGTTGGCCTTGTAAGTGCTTTCACTTCATCATTTGAGTGTACAAAGTCAAGATGAAATAAAAATATATCGGGGTCAAATGCTCTCAGCCGCCTTCTGTGGGAGAGCTGAGCACAACAGGAATAAATAAACCTAAGGGATCATTGGTCTCTTATTTCGGTCATTTCTTTAAACTGTGGAACTCAGGCTCATTTCTAGTCGATATTCCTTTATTTTTAATAATCTGGTTCAGTTCAGTATTCTGCAGCATTAAGAGTGCTTTTTTGGTTGTCAGTGTGTTTTTAGTAACTTTCTTACCTCTTCCCTACACTGCTGGCTGAAGAGCCTTGTCTTTTGCATCAGATTTTACAAGAGGCCGGTTGAGAGTCGTGATCTGTTATCTCTTCTGACGGACACAATTCTGTTGCCAACATTGAAAATGCTTCTAGAATGGCCTTTGACCAGGATGGTAGAGTTCCCACTGCGCTACATTTTTCTAACCAGTATTGATTCTCTGTGTTTCAGAAAATACTGCTTCATAAAATACGCCCTTTAGTTGTCTGGGGGGGGGAGTGGGGGGGGAACAACAAAAACTTTACTGAAGTAATGCAGTCTCTATATTTTGACAGCCTGTAAATACAAAGATGACATTTCATTAGGGGTTGGGGGAAAAAAATTATCATAAAAAATTTCAGATATTTTTTTCCTGGCTTTAGCTACTTGGTCAATGTCCTGACTTTGATTATTTTGCTCATGCATCTTGTTGTGTTTTCCAAAGTAGTATCAGCCGTTATCTGAATGTTTTAACACAAAGAAAATAAACAATGAAAAAAGACTGACTCTTGCACAATATAGTTTCAGAGAGAATCTTTGATACTGATCTAGCCACAGGAAATTAAATGGTTAAAACAGATGCACTTAAGAGAAAACCGAAGGAATTATGTTGTTTGTGGATATCAACGTTGTTGGCCACGACTCTGTGAAAATTGCAAACTATCAATCCCAACACCTTGGTTTCCATCAGAAGAAAAAGAAGAAAGTTTGGACTTCCAGGAATTGTGGGTATTGCTAAGTCACAGGCACGCCGGTTCCTTTTGGTCGCCGGTCTCGAGCGTTGGAGCTCGTGTGCCTCTGCCAGAGCGCCCTGGGGGCCGTTGCTTCTCTCTCTGCCATTGCTTATTTCCTACCGGCGTGTGATGAGGTAGCAACATAAATTCTCTCTTTGTGGAAATGTCGTCCAGATTTCGAGTTCATGTTGTCAAGGACCGACAATTGCAGGCTACTCTGTGTCGAGCCCGCCCACACAGCAGGCGGTTCTCCTCTTCGCGGCAGCTCTGGCTGTGCACAGTGCTCTGTTAAGTCCAGACAATTAAATTGTCTCCATTGGGAAACAGGAAGAAAACCCTCCCTGATTATAATTCTCTGTCAAAGTGATTTTAGTCTGGATTCAAGTTTTAAATGTTACAACTTTTATATATGGATAAAAGGTGGTTTAAGCCAACGCTTGAATTTTTAGACGAGGTAAATGATCAGGTACTCAAAGGATGTGTTATTGATAATAACCTTTTCCCACCTGGGGTCTGCACAGTCATTGTTATTTTCTTATTATGTATTTTAGGTTGCTGTTGTTGCACAGTTAGACCCAGCAAGAGCAGTGGCTGATACGGTGGCATCTAGAGCTCGGATGGGCATTGGGACCAAAGAAGAGTTTGACCTTCAGAAGCCACTGTTTAAGTTGCACACGTACAGTGAACAGCAGGTAATGGTCTGTAATCATGCTCTGCAGCACGTGTATCTTAAGAGTGATATATGATAGTAACATTAAAAATATATCCTAAATAGAAATATTAACAGTAGAATATAGAAGATAATGTGTGTAAAGATAAAAGCATGAGTAGTAATAAGTGAGGTACTCTCTGACCCAGCAGAGATGCTGGAGGAGCACAACGAGAGTGGACCACAAAGGTCCATTCAGGTCCCACGTAGGACTCCTGGGCTCTCCCTGAGCAGCATCTGCCACTGCTGGAGATAGATACTGGGCTCGAGGGAGCGGTGGGCAGCTCTGCTGTTTGCTAGGCACTTTGGCCGATCCCTTTGCTATGCTGTCATTTCACAAGTCACCCCTTTTCACATTTCTGTGCGTTTATTTAAGAGTGCCTCCCTTCCACCTGCTCCAGTCAGTGCTGTACTGAGTGTCTGAAGTGAATTGACTCAGTATAGGAGTTCTCCTGACGGTGTACAAAAGAGCTGTGTCACAGGCAGTGCAACTATGGGGTGTTCTTTTTTTCTTGAAAGATTACGCATAGCAGGTCTCTCTTCATAAGCTGCAAACAAGTGTCTTGACTGTCTCGACGCTATTGCTGGATTACAGATCAGTTGGGATGTGATGTGCAGGGGCTAAAGGAGAAGAGACCGGTGAGGTGTAACTGAAGCAGGACACCAAAGTAACTACACTCCGTTTCCAGGTCACTCAGATAGCTGAGGAGGGTGCTAGCAAAATTTCAGATGGAATTAAGCAACATAGGGGAGGATTTTTTGACTCCCTTACTGTTCCCCATCTGCTCAGTCTATGCATTTGAAACGGTTCCCACTCTGGAATTTGAAAACTGTGTTTACAGAAAGGTATGATCTAGTGGTATGGGATAAAAGCTTTGCTCCGGCACTGAATAAGCCGAAATGTAATGATGGCTATAACTGAGCTGGGCCAGAGCATTCCATTTTGAGACATTTTAAAGCTGCTCAGCTTGGTAAAGGTAAATGTACCCAAGTCTGACTGATGTATGAGGTTCTGAGAAGCCTTAGCTTAAAGATGCTGTGAACACGTGTGTTTGGAATCGATAGCTGAATTCTCAGACCATTCTGCCTGTTTCGACTCCAAACAGGGTTTGGTGCTGCTCGGGCTGCGGCGCGTGATTGCTGCCAAGCACGTCAGCGTGCTCCCTCCCAGAGCTGCAGTGGCTGGGGGTCGTCTTCCCCAGCAGCTCCGGGCACTGGAGCACATGGTGCCAGAACTGAGGGCAAGGTGACGCTCCCCCTTGTACTCTGAGTGTTCCCCTGTAGCTGTAGCCCACGGAAGGGGGGTTTGGAAGGGGCTTACACATTTTATCCAGTAACATTTGACAAACTCTGTAAGTCATTTCCCTGGGCGTTAGGTGTCGTTACGTGAGATGGAAGTGGTGCTGCTGTGTAGACATGGGCAGTGCTGTGGGGAAAATCATCAAGGCGTCTGAATCACCCAGATGCCATAGAAACAAAGAGGAAGGGATGAAAAGCCTTGTGCTGAAAGCGGGGCTGCGTTGATGGGGAGTAGTAGAGAAGTCAGCAACTCTTTGGTGAGTAGGCTGAGGTAAAAGTCACTCAGTTGCTCATCGACCCTTTGAGTTTTGCTGAGGAGTGACAACCAAGGCTCTTTGTTAAAATAGTTTGTGTTCGTTAATAGTAAAAAGGATAACATCAAGATGTGTGCCATGATAAGGCTTGTTCACTGTAGTTTCTCTGCTTTCCAAGGCTTCATTTTATGACTAATTTCCTGGCTGTCTTTTACAACTTGTGCAATGTGCGTGTATCCACAGATAACCCGGAAGAGACACTCTGGGTATGGGGAAAGTCTTGTTCTGTTTCTAGCGACCATTGCTGTGGTTTATTTCAACAGATCATTTCTGAGCCTAGACTTCGTGTCGAGCTAGCTCTTCGAGAAGCTGGACTTCATAAAACACTTTATGCAAAAGAGATTTTACAAAAAATTCCTCCGCTGAAGCTCCCGAGGAGAGATATGGAATCCACAGCTTTTGAAAGGTAGAGCACCTCTGCATCAGGAGAAGCTTCAGAGGTATTGCCTGGCCTAGAATGTGAAAACTTTAAATACATTTCCCTCAGGCTCTGTCACAGAACTTCGTGCCGAGTGCGGGCAACCGTTCGCCCCCCGTGCCCCTGGGGCAGCGCTGGGCCGTGATACGCCCGCCGGAGAGGGATCTGCGGAGCTGTGCCGCCTCTGGGCTGCCGTGCTGTCGCTTCCCGCGGCCCTTTCCGCAGGACAGGCTCCGACAGACAGCACCGCCCAGCCGGGCAGGTGCAGGTGGATACCCAGTGCCTGGGGAAGGAGCTCTGCTTTTCGACTGGCAGCTTTGCGGAGCGGTCGCTTTGGATCGTATCACGATCCGTGAACACGCCCCACAGCTCTCAGTCCAGGCTTCTGCAGAATTTGAGTCTTTTAATTCTAGAATCTTCACTATCACAAATGTTTCCGTTATTCCCTGATTATTATAAGTAACAACGACACCTTTGTCTATATTTAGAAACCGATTTGCTGCATCATATTTGCTGCAAACCAGTCATGTGATTTCACAGTGTAGATTAACCTTTTGGTATAAATTATAAATTAGAAATAACATTTCACATCTGGGATCTTTATTTTGGAGCTGAAACTGCTGAATAGGATTCTATTAAATGTAAGGGAGATTGATGCCATCTCATTTTGTAACTGGCTTTGTTTTCAGTCTTTACAGGGATGAGTGTAGAATGAACGTAAACAAGTTGCAATGAGCATTTTAACCAAACATGTCCAAGGACGATGAGCATGGGGAAGATCAGCGCACCCGCAGTTGGGTGCCCAGGTGCTTACAGGGACATCACCGCTGCTGCAGTGCCCTGCCGGTGTCCGTGGCTCCCATACCTGCAGGGCCTGGTGACACGGGCAGCGGGTCCTCCCTGCGGACACGAGGAACTGGGGGCCCGGCGGGTGCCCGAAAGGCGGGGCAGGAGCCACTGCCGCAGGCTCCCGAGAGCAAGCACGGATTGCTAGACCAGGAGCACCATGAGCCGGGTACTGGGGTGACGTTACTTTAATGGGGGAGAACTGCTCCAGGCGGTGCCCGGGAGCCACGTGTTTTCTGGATCGAGCTGCTGCCTGTTTGTGCTACAGTTCCAGTTCTGCGTGTACTTGTGCGGTTTTATTTTGGTATCTCATCTGGGGTAACTCATTACTTTTAAAAAGCACTTGGCCAGCTTGACGACTCGCTGGCTGCTGCGGCACCGCTCGTCTTCCCTTTCGGAGACGGGCTGGCTGCTAGGCTGCTTCCCAGAAACCCAGGATACAAACGGAACGCAGCCGATTAGTTTTTTCCCCTTGCTTTTAGCAGCAGATTTACAAGATTATTTCCGTGATGCGAAGTCTTTTCGGATTGTAGTTGTTTTGTCACCTTTTGTAAATACAAAGACACTTATGAAAAAACCACTTAGTTTGTGCCAGCTTGTGTGCCCGTGAGCTTACGTGCGCTTTTATACCTGTATTTATAGAAAAGAAAACTGTGATTGCGATGCCAGTTCTGCCCCCTCTGAGAATCGAGAGGGCTTTGCAGTAACGGTCAATATTTTGAAAGGAAGCTCAGCAAGGACACATGTTCTGAGAGCTCTGTAAACGACTGACTCATCTGAAACCCTTAAAGAGCGTCAAGCCGAGAATGAGCAGCAGAAAAAACCATTTAACAACATAATCATTAAGCTAAAAGCAAAATAAGAAAAACAAGAGCCTCTTCACGGAGCAGTGTTCTAGAAAACAGAGTTCACACTCTCCTGCAGAGCTGATGACCTGGGCTGTGTTTCCGTGAGCACATCAAACCTCACCCACCAAATCAAGCACAATGCTCCAGTGTCACATTTCTTTTCCTGGAGTGGCTTTGAACTGTTCTCACAAAGGACCTGAGGTACGTTGCTGTCGGTGTCAAAGTTTCTTAAGGGGACTTTGGACTTGGCGAGCTGAGTTTGGATGGTAGGTTAGATGGCAAGGCCAGTGTGTTGAGTGATTTTGTTTCCGTTCTGGGAGGACACTGGCTCCCGTCCTAGGATTCCTCCCCTGTCAGATTAATATCTGAGCCTGAAAACCACACTCTTGGAATGGAAACTAGGAACCGGTGTCCTTTTCTTGTAAAGGCGTTTTCATGGCAGCTAACTGAAGGTATCCCAGATCCAGGTGCTGGCAGCTTGTTGGAGTAGCTCCGGGGGGACCATGAAAGTGGGGTCGTAGCACCAGGGGAGCCCATCGGGGGAGCACCCCTGAGACCCCCATTCTACCACTGGACCTCTGTGGGGGGAGGAGGCAGCGTGACAATGTGCAGGGCAGGGGCGAGAGGGAGGCCAGGAGAAACCTGCACGTTTGGGAGGCAAATTGAGCAGTGCCCAAGTCTGTGGAAACACCTTCGGGACCAGCAGGGCCCCGAGGTTGCTGATGAACTAGATTTTAGGATGCTGAGTGGAGGAGGAGTACTGAGGATGGCCCCTGTAAGTGTATTTTGACCAACGTGTTTTGTCCTTTAATGTTTTTAAGATAGTAAGATCCTTTCCCATTGTTCATTAAAGTTTTGCTTACCAGAACTCTTAAATCCTATAAATTATTGTTTCAAAGGTGTCAAAATGAATTTTTAAGCAAGCTTGCTAGTGAACCTTAAGAACTGGAAGTGATTTTGGGGGGAAAGTCTTCTGGCTGTAGGTGACCCTCTGTGAAAAACCCCTCCACCCAACCCCGGTGCAGTTCAGACTCCTACAGCTTGTGGAGTCACTTGAAGATTTTCTGTATCGTTGATGGGTGTTGATCGGCAGATGAGTGGGAAGGATGCAGTCCCTGGTGGTTACATGAAATCAGGTCGAGGTTGTATCCGTAGCATGTGCTCCCCATCCCTTTCACTCTCGAGGCTCCCTGTCTGCCCTGTGCCCAAACCTGCTGACCACGTGATGGGGATGAAGCTGCTGCTGCTTGGCTGGGGACAGTCTGTGCAAGGTGGGCTTCCAGCACACTGACCTTTCGTGTTCAAACACACTGGTATGTGTCAGGCTTTGATGGATCTCCTTAGGAGTGCTGGGGCCAGCTCCGGAGTCCTCAGCACAGCAGAGGCAGGGCCAGAGGAGCCCCAGCAATGCTGGGAGGGCTGGAACCCCTCTGCTGGGAGGCCAGGCTGGGAGAGCTGGGGGGGTTCAGCCTGCAGAGGAGAAGGCTCCATCTGGGGAGACCTTCTGGGGGCCCTTCACTGCTTCAAGGGGCCTGGCAGAAAGATGGGGAGGGACTTTTGATCTGTTCCTGTTGGGACAGGACAAGGGGGGATGGTTTAAACTTTTAAAAGAGGGAGATTCAGACTGGAGAGGAGAAATTGTTGATGCTGAGGGTGGTGAGAGCCTGGCCCAGGCTGCCCAGAAAAGTTGTGGGTGCTTCACCTCTGCAAGTGTTCAAATCCAGGCTGGATGGGGCTTTGAGCAACGTGGTCTAGTGGGAGGTGGCAGGGGGATTGCTCATGGCAGGGGGATTGCTCATGGCAGGGGGATTGGACTAGATGAGTTTGAAAGGTCGCTTCCCACGCAAAGCAGCCTATGATTCTATAGGATCGTATGGATGAACGTCTGAACAGCCATCATAACAGCAACGAGTAGCAGTAACAGTCACAATGTGGATTAATTTTGCATGTCATTTACTCAGGGTGTGGCTTTAAGCCAAACGCAAGGGGATCTCCTTTCTAGAGGATCCCTGGGGACGGGAGTGGCCCTGACGGCACAGTCCTTCATAACCACTGGAGAAGCACGTGAAGGCCGTGTGGTGTGGTAACACGGTGGCAACTTCTGTGCAGATTTTGGCTGGAGCTGTCCCTCTGTGTGCGAGTGTGTTGGTGCAACTCAAGCCGCATGGGAGCCTGCAGCTCCTGATGTTCACGGGGTCCGGCCGCCCCGCTCAGCCGTGGTGGGGCTGCCTCGTGACCCAGTCCGTCTGTTCCCCTTCCCAGCGAGAGGAGCTGTGGCGTGCTGGTGCGGGCAGGTCCTGCGTCACCCATCAGTTAGTGGAGAGGAGCGTCCTTCCCCCGGGCACGTTTCCCGGCAGGGGCCGCAGCCCCAGGCGCTGCCGGATGAAGGCGGCGATCAGGCGCTGGGGCCGATGCTGGTACTCGCGCAGCACCTCGTGGGGCGCCCGGATCTGGTCCCCTTCCAGCCGGTCCAGCAGCGTCACGCAGACGACAGCGGCTGTGGGATGGCCGAAGAGCTGCGTTACCGCGGGTTGGGTGACGAGTGCCCGGCTGGTAGGGAGAGGAGCCCCCCTGCCCTCGCTGCGGCCCTGCAGGACCAACGGGCACAGCGCTGCTCTGCCAGCGCCCTCCGCTCGCATCGGCTCTTTTCCAGCACAACAGGGGAAGGCAGCTACACCAGTACCAGCACCCCCAGGGCTTGTTCTAAGGCCAGAAGGATGAGGGGGGATTAAATTTTGAGTTGTCCACATAAACTCAGGCCTTTCAAAACAAACTTGGAATCACAGAATCATTTTGGTTGGAAAAGACCTTTGAGATCAGAGTCCAACCGTTCCCCCAGCACTGCCAGGGCACCACTGACCCCTGGCCCTCAGCACCACAGCTCCACGGGGGGCTT